>PVLC010007953.1:0-35520 GCA_004027655.1 Graphiurus murinus
TTTATTCTTTATTTTGAAACCGAGTCTCACTAAGTTGCGGAGTGCCTCACTAGGTAGCTGAGAATGGCCTCGAACCCGGATCCTCCGGTCTCAGCCTCCCGAATGCTGGGATTACAAGCATGCGCCACCACGCCTGGCTTCCCAGCCTTATATTCTTTATTTTGAACCAGGGTCTCACTAAGTTGCAGAGGGCCTCACTAAGTAGCTGAGGCTGGCTGCGAACCTGCAATCCTCCTGTCTCAGCCTCCCAAGTACTGGAATTACAAGCATGAGCCACCATGCCTGGCTAAGAGACTGTTTTAAAATAAAAAGTAAGCCGGGCTTGGTGGCGCACGCTTGTAATCCCAGCATTCAGGAGGCTGAGACCGGAGGATTCCAGTTCGCGGCCTGCCTCAGCTACCTAGTGAGACACTCTGCAACCTAGTGAGACTCGGTTTCAAAATAAAGAATAAAAAATAGGGCTGGGGGTAAAGCTCGGAGGTAGAATGCCCCTGAGTTCAACCCCCAGTACCGCAAAAATAAATAAATAAATAAATAAACAAACAAATAAAATAAAATAAAAAAGTAAAATAGGGCTGGGGGATAGCTCAGAGATAAAATATCCACAGGTTCAATCCACAATTAAAGAAAGGAAGGAAGGGAGGGTAAGTAGGTTGGTTAGTTTAACAGAGGGCCACATGAGCACCCTAAAATGTTAACAAAATTTCTAAGACTTCATATACTGGATAGTTTAAACGGGTTCATATCATTTTTAGGTCATAAAGTACATCAGAGATATTTAACCAAAATGACAAAATTTCTATACCATGTAATAACATAGCGTATACTATTAGGTTGCTCTTTCGTCTTAGGTTTCTATTTCTAGAAGAGTAAGCCAAAACTATGAAATAAAGCCAAAGTTACTGCCTTATCATTCAATGCTGTCACAAATATCTCCATTTCCAATGAACTAGTGTGCTTACTATATTGGTAGAGAATTTTGCCTTATAGCACAATAGAACCAAGAGACCAGCAAAACCAGACTCATTCAAAGAAACTAGAGTAAATTATATGTCAGAGGAGGAACTCAAACCTAGGTTCTATTTATATGTCATGCATAATTATACTACATCAAATAACAAGTCGAAATAGATCTCTAAGAGGCTGGAGATGTGGCTCAGTGGTAATGGCGGCGGGGTGGGGGTGGCGGGTGCATGGGGACATTCTACCTCTGAGCTACAACCTCAGCCCTATTTTATTCTTCATTTTGAAACAGGGTTTCTTCTTGCTAAATTGCAATGGCTGGCCTGGAACTTGTGATCCTCCCATAGTACCAAGCCCAGCTGGTAGACCATTTTCCCAGCATGAGCAAAGTCCTGGGTTTGATCCCCAGCATTGTCCCCACAAACCAAAGTGACCTCTGTGGAATCTTTTTATTTTAGACCATAGTATTACTTAACTATTGACTTAAAGTAAACTTTTATAAAATGTTATGAAAGACATATCAACGGTTCCCAAAATTACCATTTATCATTGAAAAATTCACACACATTCATCCCTATTCCACCCCCAAAAAAGTCAAGAAAGCAGGTAGTGTTCAACCTACTCAAGGACATTTTGCTAATATACCTAGATGCTTCTTATTTCTTGGAGGCGAACACCCTAACAATCATTCTTTAACACAGCCATACAAGAAACCATTACCAATCTATAAAACTTGAGATGTAAAAAGAAACCTATTTATTGGTCCTAGGTTATAACATGATTATTTGTAAAGAATCAAATGTGGTAGCCGGGTGTGCTAGCGCACACTTGTAATCCCAGCATTTGGGAGGCTGAGACCAGAGGATCCAGGTTCGCGGGCAGCCTCAGCTACCTAGTGAGGCACTCCGCAACTTAGTGAGACTCGGTTTCAAAATAAAGAATAAAAAATAGGGCTGGGGGTATAGCTTGGAGGTAGAATGTGCCCGAGTTCAATCCCCAGTACCACCACCACCAAAAAAAAAGAATCAAATGAGGCATCCAGTACATTATATTTAAATAATCCCTACCTCAATGCAGCTGGCTAGTTATTTATGTGCATTGATATAAGGAAAGGTAACAAGGACAAGCCATGTAAATCCAGTACTTGGGAGGCTGAGACAGGAAGATTATAGGTTCAAGTAGTGAGACTTTATTAACCAAGTAAGACCCTGTTTCAAAAACAAATATAAAGTAGGGTTGGGGGTGTACTTTGGAGATAGAATGTCCCTGGTGCTCAATCCCCAGTACCACACACACAAAAAAAGAAGAAGAAAGAAGGCTGACAAGGAATTATATTTATCAAGCATTTATTTTGTATACTTATACACCTTATTTAATTCTCAAAGTACTCTATAAGGTTAACCAACCCTCCCTCCCTTCCTTCTTCCCTTCCTTCCTTCCAGTATTGGGGATGGAACTTAGAGACATTCTATCTCTGAGCTACAACACTGGCCCTATTTTATTTTATTTTTTGAAATAGGGTCTCAAGTTGCTGAGACTTGCTTCGAACCTATGGTCCTCCTGTCTTAGCTTCCTCCCAAGAACTAGAATTATAGGCATGTGCCACAAGGCCCAAGTCAATTTTTTATTTCTCATGTTGAAACAGAGTCTCATTAAATTTCTGAGGCTGGTCTTAAACTTGCAATCCTCCTGTCTCAGCCTCCCAAGTACTGGGAGTATAAGCATGTGCCAACATGCGCAGCTCTGACTTCTTTTAAACATGAGAAAACTATGTCTAACGTCCAAAATGTTGTAAAAATTAATCTCATACAACTGATTAAGTGGAATAGCTGTGAATTCTAAAGCAGGACAATCTGGATCTAATATTTTCTCTCATTATGCCATGTAGAAGAACCCGAAGGAATACCAAATGTCTTGTTTAACTACTAGTCATATGTCTTAATATCCTTTATATCCTCCACAAAAGGTAATTCAGGGTAGAGAGGTGGGAGAATTCAAAGAAGGAAAAGGAGCTTTTTGAAGGAATAAAAATGTCTTGTGTAACACTGGTTAAATGAGGGTATACATTTCTCAAAACTCAAACCATACACTTAAAAATTTTGCTACATGAAAGTTATATGGCTATACAGTAATCCCCCCTTAACCATGGAGTATCTGTTCTAAGACCCCCCCCCATGGATATGATATTGCAAATAGTACTGAACCCTATTTGTAAGCAGGGTGATACCTCAAAAACTGATCAGATAACTGAGAGGGGTATTAAGTGTCTATTAGGGCAGGGAGTATAACCTGGGTATATACACTGGACAAAGGAATGGTTCACAGCTGGGTGTGGTGGTGCACACCTGTAATTCCAGTACTTCAGATGCTACAACAGGAGGGTCTCAGGTTTACAAGACATTGTTTCAAAACAAAACATTTAAGCTGGGATGGGGTGACTATAATCCCAGTACTTGGGAGGCCAGGACAGGAGGATCCCAGAGACTCTTTTTTTTTTTTTTTTTTTTTTTTTACCGTACTGGGGATTGAACTCAGGGGCATTCTACCTCCAAGCTACACCCCCAGCCCTATTTTTTTATTCTTTATTTTGAAACCGAGTCTCACTAAGTTGCAGAGTGCCTCACTAGGTAGCTGAGGCTGGCCTCGAACCCGGATCCTCCGGTCTCAGCCTCCCGAATGCTGGGATTACAAGCGTGCACCACCATGCCCGGCTGAGATTCCAGACTCTTATCAACCTAACAAGACCCAGTTTCTAAAGATAAAATAGGGCTGGAGATGTAAGTTGGAGGTAGGGGACATCCCAGTACCACACACACACACACTAAAAAAAAAAAGGGAAACTGCCGCAATGTTTAGTTACTGAAAACAATCAAATCAATCTGACTCCTGGTTCCAGTAATGATGGAGTAACCACCCCACAGCAGTGTTTCATTGATTACAAATATAAATTATGGCTAAGATACAAAATGTAACTGAGCCGGGCGTGGTGGCTCACGCTTGTAATCCCAGCATTCGGGAGGCTGAGACCGGAGATCCGGGTTCGCGGCCAGCCTCAGCTACCTAGTGAGGCACTCCGCAACTTAGTGAGACTCGGTTTCAAAATAAAGAATAAAAAATAGGGTTGAGGGTATATCTCGGAGGTAGAATGCCCCTGAGTTCAATCCCCAGTACCACCAAAAAAAAAAGTAACTAATAGAGATCTCTGAAAATTAAATAACAGCAGGCCGACTAGGGGCAGTAAAGAACAATCAATAACATAGTAATGAATACACTGTTTTTTCTCCTTTATTTCCTAGCTTTGACCCAAGAGTGGGCCAATTAGAGAAACTGTGTAGTGAGTTTGATCAGTAAAAGTAGAGAAGAATGTTATTTTAGCCAGAGGATGAGGGTAAAAATTCTTAGAGGAAAGTGAGAGAATACTTGTTCCCCCTCCATCCTCTCCATTCTGGCCACCCCCAGCCATAAAACAGGATAGAGTGGCCACAGAAACACCATCTGAAAAAATCCATCACTGTGAATAGCGATCAGGAAGTGGGACCTTTTTTGGATGAAGAGTGTGAGAGGGGAGTCCCCTTCCTTTTTCTCCCCATTTTTTCCCTTGCCATTTCACCTGAAGGCATAACAAGCAGGAGACTAAAACTGAGAGAACTCTATGCTTGATTTAGGGGAGTAAGAAATGTCCCATAGAAAAAAGATTTGGGAGGAAAACACTGAAGAGAGAAATGGAGAAGTAGATCCCCCTCTCTGCATCTGAACTTAGTCCTGGGCTCACATGCAAACTGTGAAACTGTATATGTATAACAAGCTTTCACACACACACAAAACACTATGATATAAATCACTGCCCAAGTCTTAGATAAACCAATTCCCAAGTGGGATTGAGAGGAATAAATGCAAACATGGCAAAGGCTTTGAAAATACATAATGGAATCACTGCCCTATGTAAAATAAGAAATTGCTGTTATAAACTGACTGGGTTGACTTATCTACTAAAGCAAGCAAATCTTTTTTTTTTTTTTTAAGCACTGGGGATTGCACCCAGGGGCATTCTACCTCTGAGCTACACGCCCAGCCCTATTTTTTCTTATTTGGAAACAGAATCTCATAACTTAGACGAGTCTCATTACTTGCTGAGACTGTCCTCAAACCTTCCATCCTCCTGTCTCAGCCTCCCAAGTACTGGGATTACAAGGGTGCTCCACCATGCCCTGCTTTTAAAGCAAGCAATTTTTTTTAGCATTTTCTAATGGGTTTTAACAAGACCCATAATTTCACCACATAGTTTTTGGGTTTTTGTTTTGTTTTGTTTTGTGGTACTGGGGATTGAACTCAGGGGCATTCTACCTCCGAGCTACACCCCCAGCCCTATTTTTTATTCTTTATTTTGAAACAGGGTCTCACTAAGTTGCGGAGTGCCTCACTAGGTAGCTGAGGCTGGCCGCGAACCCGGATCCTCCGGTCTCAGCCTCCCTAGTGCTGGGATTACAAGCGTGCGCCACCACGCCTGGCTCACCACACAGCATTTTAAATGTCCAGTATAGAATCCAAATTGCCATATGGAACAATAACAATAAAATCTTATGAATTCTCTAAGAGACAAAAGATGCTAAAACTTATAGATTACACAGATATTAGAATAATCAGATGTGTGTGGAGAGGGGTACTGGGGCTTAAACCCAGGGACACTGTGCCACTGACCTATGCCCAGCCTTTAATTTTTTTAATTTGATACAGGATATTGCTAAATTACTGTGTAATGGCCTGCAATACTCCTGGCCTCAGCCTCCCAAGTACTGGGATTACAGGGGTGGGTCACCACACCCAGCTTTTAAAACATTTAATCTTGGGTTATTTGGTTAAATCTAAGATTTTTAGAAGTTATTAAGCCCATGATCTGTCAGGTAGAGTGAATGCTTTTAAACAATTTATTTTTCTCAAAGGAGAAAATAAATTATAAAAAAGAACTTCACTAACTAGGTGAAAGAGGACTTCACTAAGTAGGTGAGGCTGGCCACAAACCTTGGATCCTCCTGTCTCAGCCTCCCAAGTACTGGGATTACAAGCGTGTGCCACCACACCTGATCCAAAAATGTTTAAAAAAATAATAATGAAGCCGGGCATGGTGGCGCACGCTTGTAATTCCAGCATTTGAGAGGCTGAGACGAGAGGATCCGGGTTCGAGGCCAGCCTCAGCTACCTAGTGAGACACTCTGCAACTTAGTGAGACTCGGTTTCAAAATAAAGAATAAAAAATAGGGCTAGGGGTATAGCTCGGAGGTAGAATGTCCCCAAGTTGAATCCCCAGTACCGCAAAAAAAAAAAAAAAGAAAAAAAAAAAACCTAAACAAACAAACAAAAAAAAATAAAAGACAAATTCACAGTTTGGAACTCAGGGGCATGTTACCTCTGAGCTGTAACCCCAGCCTTATTTTTTTTTTTTTAATTCTTTATATTTTAAAAATTCTCGCTAGCCGGGCGTGGTGGCGCACGCTTGTAATCCCAGCATTCGGGAGGCTGAGACCTGAGGATCCGGGTTCGCGGCCAGCCTCAACTACCTACTGAGACACTCCGCAACTTAGTAAGACTCGGTTTCAAAATAAAGAATAAAAAATAGGGCTGGGGGTATAGCTCGGAGGTAGAATGCCCCTGAGTTCAACTCCCAGTACTGCAAAAAAAAAAAAAATTCTCGCTAAGTTTCGGAGGGCCTCACTAAGTAGCTGAGGCTGGCCACAAACCTCAGATTCTCCTGTCTCAGCTTCCCAAATACTGGGATTATAAGCACACGCCACCATCCCTGGCTGACAGCTTAGTTGTTGTTTTGTTTGTTTGTTTTTGCTGAATTGGGGATTGAACCCAGGGGCATTCTACCTCCGAGCTATACCCCCAGCCCTATTTTTTATTCTTTATTTTGAAACCGTGTCTCACTAAGTTGCGGAGTGCCTCACTAGGTAGCTGAGGCTGGCCGAGAACCCGGATCCTCCGGTCTCAGCCTCCCAAATGCTGGGATTACAAGCGTGCGCCACCACGCCCGGCTGACAGCTTAGTTTTTAAAGGCAACACTATATATGCTTTCCATAACCACCCATTTTTTTTAACATAGTGACATATACACATTAAAAGTAAAAGGATGGAAAAAATATATCATACAAACCATTAATCAAATCAAAACTGCAGTGGCTATATTTGTATCAGACAAAGTAAACCTGAGAAGAAGGAAGGATTAAAAAAACTTCCCAAGTCAGGTGTGGTGGCACCTGCCTAAGAAGCTGAGACAGAAGGATCACAAGTTAAAGAACAGCCTCAGCAATAGCAAGATCAACAGTCTCAACAATAGCAAGATCGTTTCAAAACAAAAATGATTGGGAGTGTAGCTTGGCGGTAGAAAGCCCCTGGGTTCAATCTCTAGTACCACAAAAACCTCACAGTGGGAAAAGAAAATTCACCAAAAAGACACAATCTGAAATGTATGTCTCCAACAACAAAGCTTCAAACTATAACAACAACAAAAAAATGATAGAAATGAAAAAGATAAATCCACAATACTTGTAAATTTTAAGACTTTTTTCTCATCAATCCACTTAACAAGCAGACAAGACTACTTGGGAATTAAACCATTTTTTACTAAATAACAGAAGGATCAGAGGTAATCTCAAAGAAACTATTTTGACCTAAACAAAAAGGAAAATATAGCATATCAAAATCTGAAAGATATAGCTGACAAAGTTTAGGGAGAAATTTATCATACAAAATATTTATATAAGGGAAAGGTTCCCAAATGTTTAAACAAATGTTATAGACAACTCTTTGCCCATTAATGACAACTCACCTAGCATGTATTAGGCCTTGGGTTCCATCCAAGCAACACCAAAAATAATAATAATAATAATAATAATAATAATAATAATAATAATAATAATAAGTGAAATGGATGACTGTTTGTCTGACTATGCAGAAAATCCTGTGG
The DNA here is from genome assembly GCA_004027655.1 of Graphiurus murinus. Classification (NCBI taxonomy): domain Eukaryota; kingdom Metazoa; phylum Chordata; class Mammalia; order Rodentia; family Gliridae; genus Graphiurus; species Graphiurus murinus. Next base: position 7,928 of record PVLC010007953.1, read on the forward strand.
GCCTACAAAAAAAGTTACTAGAACAAATGAATTTAGCAAAGTCTAGAGCCTACAGCCAATATAACAAAATTAGATATACTTTTATTAACCAGGACAGAATGAATAAAAATAAAAAATTCAAGTACCACTTACAATAGCACCAAAATGAAATATTTTAGATATAAATTTGACAAAATACATAAAGGATTTATATGCTGAAAATGCAAAATACAGATGAAACAAATCCATACCTAAATATCGAGAGATACATCATCTTCATAGACTGTGATACAACATAGTTAAAATTTTAATTCTTCCCAAATTGACCTATTGATTCCACTCAATACCAATCAAAATACCAGTAGGATATTTTCAGTGGATATCAAAGTTATTCTAAAATTTATGTGGAATAGTAAGAAAACTAGAAGAGCCAAGTTTTGTTCTTTTACAAAAGAACATCTAGCATCGAGCCCCCCAAAAAACAAAGAAAAATCACTTTTATAAAACTATAGTAAACTGGGCTTGGTGGCACATGCTTGCAATCCCAGTACTTGGAAGGCTGAGACTGGAGGATCCAGGTTCATGACCAGCCTCTGCTACTTAGTGAGGACTTCCGCAAACATAGTGAGACCCTGTTTCAAATAAAGAATAAAAAATAGGACTGGGAGTGTAGCTTGGGGGTAGAATGCCCCTGGGTTCAGCTCCCAGTACCATAAAAAATAAATAAGTAAAACTATAGTATAGGCAAAAGGATAGATACACACAATCCAGAAATAGACCCACATAAATCATGCAAACAATTTCTTACAAAGGTAATAAAACAGTTCAATGGGTAAAATCAGACTTTTAAACAAACAGTACTACAATAATTAAGATATCCATATTTCAAAAATCTACTTTAGCTGGGCAAGGTTGCATACGCCTGTAATCTTAGCTTCTCAGGAGGCAAGGGCAAGAAGATCGCAAGTTTGGCCTGGGCAATGTAGTGAGACTCTCTCAAAATAATAATTTTAGAGCTAGGTGTGGTGGCACACGCTTGTAATCCCAGGCTGAGACAAGAGAATTGCAAGTTCCAAACCAGCCTCATTAATTTAGTGAGGTTCTCAGCAACCTAGTGAGGCCACGTTTCTAAATAAGAAATAAAACTGGTCTAGGGGTGTAGTTCAGAGGTAGAAGGCTTCCGAGTTTAATCCCAAGTACCACCAAAAAAAAAAAAAAAAAAATCAACTGGGAGTGGTGGCAGTACACACCTGTAATCCCAGGATTTGGGAGGTTGAGACAGAAGGATTACAGGTTAGAGGATAACCTCAGCAAGTGAGATTCTCATCAATCTAGCAAGACCTTGTTTCAAAATAAAAATAAAATAGGGATGGGGGTGTAGCTCAGTAGTAGAATGCCCCTGTTTCAATCAATAGTATCACCCCCCCCCAAAAAATATATATATATACACATACATATAGGGATGTGGATGTAGTTCAGTGGTAGAACACCCATGGATTCAATCCCCAGTACCATAGAGAAATAGAGAAAGGGAGAGAGAAACTACTTTAACCATACCTCACATTTTATACAAAATCCATGAGTCAATACCCAAGTAGTCAGACTATAAAACTTCTAGGAGAAAATCTTTGTGACCCTGGTTTAAGCAAATAGTTCTTAGACGAAACATCAAAAGCATAATCCTTTAGAGAAAATAAAATGGAATTCATCAAAAGTAAAAGGACATGGTTATGAAAATGGAAAGATATACAAGAATGGGAGAAAATATTTGTAATTCACCTACCTGACAAAGAATTTAAATCCAGAACAAATATTTTTAAAATATCTTAAAGCCTAACAATAAGAAAACAAAAACTTGCCAGGAATGGTGGCACACACCTGTAATTTCAGTGCTTAGGAGATTGAGACAAAATGATCACAGGTTGGAGGCCAGCCTCTGCAACTCAGTGAGACACTCAGCAACTTAGCAAAGACTGTTTCAAAGTAAAAAAATAAAAAGGGTTACTAGGAGTTGTAGCTCAGGTAGAACACCCCTTGGTTCAATCACCAGTACTACACACAAAAAAATAAAATAATAAAATAAAAATGGATCTGAAGGCTTAGTAGTAGAACACTTGCCTAGCATACGTGAGGTCCTAGGTTGAATCCCCAGCACAATACCAAAACAAAACAAAAATAAGTTTGTATGATTTAATTTATATGACACAATGGAAAAGGCAAAATTATCTGGATGGAGTACAGATCAAGTGCCTGCCAGGGATTAAGGGTGGAGGAAGGTTTAACTGAACAAATGAGGTAGGAGGGAATTGGTGGTGAGGGTTCTAAACTGGCTGTGCTAGTAGCTATAAAATTCCAGACATTTGCCAACTCAAAGTTGTATACCCCAAAGTGTGCATTTTATTGTATGTAACTTATAATATAAACTTAAAATACTAAATTACAAAAGTAATCTATACTGCACTGAAACCTATAGCAGAATTCTTTGATAAAATAACAATGTCAGCCGGGTGTGGTGGTGCACGCTTGTAATACCAGCATTTGGGAGGCTGAGATAGGAGGATCCAGGTTCCGGGTTTGAGGCCAGCCTCAGCTACTTAGTGAGGCCCTCCGCAACTTAATGAGACCCTGTTTCAAAATAAAGAATAAAAAATAGGGCTGGGGATATAGCTCGGAGATAGAATGCTCCTGAGTTCAATCCCAGGTACCGCAAAAAAAAAAAAAAAAAAAAAAATGTCAAAAGAAAATGCTAGAACAACAGATCGGAAATTATTTAATGGGAGGTGTAATGCTAAACTCTATAAAAACATGATTATGTTTAATCCTCACATGGATACTTTACACAAGGTAAGCATTATTCACTATACAGATGAGGTTAGAGAGGTTACATGACTTGGCCCAAGATAAAATAAGCTAGTATGAATTGGATATTAGGAGACTTAAAAAAAAAAAATTAATGCTTTGCCAGGCATAGTGGTGAAGGCCTATAATCCCAGTACTTCAGAGGCTGAGATATGTGAAAATATAATTAGATCTTTTCTACCAAAGGAATAGCTTAACTTAAACTGCTATTTTATAACATTATATAAGCTATAATTGTTTTATGAAGCTAGCATTTATTAAAAATTGCAAATGCCAACCCTGCTCCCTCCCCAACCACATCCCCTCTTGAATATCTTGAAGATTTTTTTTTTTTTTTTTTTTTTTTTTTTTTTTTTGCGGTACTGGGGATTGAACTCAAGGGCATTCTACCTCCGAGCTACACCCCCAGCCCTATTTTTTATTCTTTTATTTTGAAACTGAGTCTCACTAAGTTGCGGAGTGCCTCACTAGGTAGCTGAGGCTGGCCTCGAACCCGGATCCTCCGGTCTCAGCCTCCCGAATGCTGGGATTACAAGCGTGCACCACCACGCCCGGCTTATCTTGAAGATTTGAAGCTGTGTTCCCATCAATAAGAGTACAGTACAGAAGCTTCCTGTTAGGGAAAAAAAAGACCTAGTAAGCTTCCTGTTTAGTGTGCTTGCATACCTGGCTTCACAGGTAACAAGACCCTTTTTGCAAAAAGTAAAAATGCTTTGCCGAGCCATTTCCATAACATGTGTCTTTTCTTACAATGCCATGGAAATTTATTTGTAAAATATAGGAGGATCACAGGTTTGAGGCCAGCCTTAGTAACTCAGCAAGATCCTCAGCAACTAAGTGAACTCTGTCTCAAAATATTTTTAAAAAGCTGGGCCTTTACAAGATCACATCAAAGTCAATCACTAAACTGACCAGGAGATAGGGGGAGGATGGGTAGGAATTGGGGAAGGGTTAATGAGAAATATGTGCATGGATGTCTTTACCTGTACTAGCTTGTACCCAACAAAAATGTGTGATTAACCCTGTTGTACCCAAGAAATGTATGAAAATCCATGCTAAAAAAAAAAAATAAAATAAAATAAATTAAAAAAAAAAAAAGCTGGGCCTGGTTGTGTACGCTTGTAATCCCAGTACTTAGGAGGCTGAGACAGGATTGCAGGTTCACGGTCAGCCTCAGCTACTTAGTGAGGCCCTCTGCAACTTAGTGAGACTCTGGTCAAAATAAAGAATAAAAACAGGGCTGAGGGTGTAGCTCAGAGGTAGAATGTCCCTGGGTTCAACCCCCAATTCCGCCAAAAAGAAAAAAAAATTATACATATAAAAGCTGGTATGGTGACACACTTGTAATCTCAGTACTTGGGAGGCTGAAAGAGGAAGATTGAAGGTTCAAAGCCAATCTTGACAATTTAGCAAGGCTCTTATCAAACTAGTGAGACCCCAGTCCCAAAAAAAAAAAAAAAAAAAAAAAAAAAAGATATATAAAGGGGGCTAAGGAGTGTAGCTGCCCTTGAGTTCAACTCATCATCTGCAGAACTTTTTTTTAACAAATTAATGTACAAACAAAACTCCAGGCCAAATAAAACAGAAGCAAGAGGCAGCATCAGCAACATAGATAGGCCCTCCACAACTTAGTGAGGTACTGTTTCAAAATAAAAAAGGGTTGATGGTGTAGCTCAGAGGTAGAACGCTTCTGGGGTTCAATCCCCAGTACCCTCCCCCACACACACATAAAAATAGTGGTGGTGGTGGGAGGGGGGGGACATTACTGTTTTATTTTTAAAGCTCTTTGGCAATCCCAGTAAGTAAACAAGGTAGAGAACCCCAATTCAAGATGCATACACGTACACAGACATTCACACACTGAAGACTGTAACAGATGGTAGTGTTTGCGGATTTGATCGCAACGCAGGTGGTACCACTCACTACAAAGAATAACCAAAAGCTAGATGTCTTGGTCCACACATATAATCCTAGTACTTGGGAGGCTGAGACAGGAGGATTGCAGGTTCAAGGACAGCCTCAGCAAATAGCACCTTTTTTTTGTTTTGTTTTGCGGTACTGGGGATTTAACCCAGGCACATTCTACCTCCGAGTTACACGCCCCTAGCCCTAATTTTTATTCTTTATTTTGAAAAAGGGTCTCACTAAGTTGCAGAGGGCCTCACTGAGTAGCTGAGGCCGGCCAGCCAATAGGTGATTCTCCTGTCTTAGCCTCCCAAGTACTGGGATTACAAGTGTGCACCACCATTCCTGGCATGAGTAACTTTTAAAATATCAGTACCTGGGTTTTTGCCCCTAGCAAATCTGATTCTAAGGTGGTATATGGGTATGCATATTTTTTTCACTCAAAGTTTTGTATTAAGTCGCCCCATGACACTAACTTGTAGCCATAATTGGGAACTACTGCTCTGAACAACTTCCCACTCTAAGGGCTCTAAAAAGTAATCTGTGGAACTTTATGAATACAGCAATTTAGTATTTTAGTATCTAAAAAAATTATCTTCCACAGTTTATAGCAGTAGTGCTTGAAAGTATCTCCAAAGTTCTATCCCTGCACTTTCTTTTTCGTACTGGAGGTTGAAACCCAGAGGCATTCTACATCTAGACTATACCTTAGCCCTTTTGATTAATTTTTGAAATAGGATTTTGCCAAATCACTGAGGTTGCTTCAAACCTGCGATCCTCCTGTTTCAGCCTCCCAAGTACTGGGGTTACAGAGTTGTGCCACCACACCTGGTTTATTTTTGCTTTTGTGGGGAGGGGGAAGAGGAAGTATTGGGGATTAGACCAAGGGGCGTTATACCTCCAAGTTACACACCCACCCAGTCCTTCTTATTTTTTGTTTTGAAACAAGGTCTCACTGGGTTGCTGAGGCTGGTCTCAAACTTGCAATCTTCCTATCTCAGTCTCCCAAGTAGTGGGATTACAGGCCTGTGCCACCGTGTCCAGCTTATTTTGTTGTTGTTTGTTTGTTTTTTTGGTACTGGGGATAGAACCTGGGTGCATTCTACCTCTGAGCTACACCCCTAATCCTATTTTTTATTCTTCATTTTGAAACAGGGTCTCACTAAGTTGACAAAGGCCTCACTAAGTAGCTGAGGCTGGCCTGGAACCTACGATCTTCCTGTCTCAGCCTCCCAAGTACCGGGATTACAAGCATGTGCCACCACACCCTGCTCTGTTTTTTTCATTTTTAATGAGTTTATTCATGAGACTAAATATGCCAAGTGCGCCAGCTGCAGCTTTAACATCCAAAGCATCCCTCATCCTCTATCCTTTGTTTGGTCAAATGGTTCTCAATTTTAGTAGCACATCACAATCATCTGGGGAGCTTTTATTTAAAAACCAACAGCAAGAGCCGGGCGTGGTGGCGCACGCTTGTAATCCCAGCATTCGGGAGGCTGAGACTGGAGGATCCGGGTTCGCGGGCAGCCTCAGCTACCTAGTGAGGCACTCCGCAACTTAGTGAGACTTGGTTTCAAAATAAAGAATAAAAATTAGGGCTGGGGGTATAGCTTGGAGGTAGAATGCCCTGAGTTCAATCCCCAGTACCGCAAAAAAAAAAAAAAAAAAAACAACAACAGCAAGCCAACCCCAGACCAAATACATTGGGGGAAAGGGGACTTGGATATTACTACCTTTTATTTATTATTTATTTATTTGTTTGTTTATTTTTGCAGTACTGGGGATTGAAACCAGAAGCATTCTACCTCCAGGCTATGTCCCCAGTTCTATTTTTTATTCTTTATTTTGAAACAGGAGCTCACTAAGTTTCGGAGGACCTCACTAAGTGGCTGAGGCTGGCTGCGAACCCAGTCTCAGTCTCCGAAGTACTGGGATTACAAACATACAACCACCACACCCAGCACTACTTTACTTTTAAAGCTCCCTGGCAATTCATTCCAGTAAGCAGTCAAGTTGAAGAACCCCAATTCTAGATGCACACATATACAGACAGGCTTGCATTCAAAAATGTGAGATGGTAGAGCACTTGCCTAGTATGCATGAGGTCCTAGGTTCCATTTCCAGCACCACAAAAAAGTAAAAAGTAAAAAGAATGTGACAATCTCCAGGCAGAATCACAACCAAGTTGTTAAATCCTCAAAAGACAACCTTGTTTTAGGAGAAAGCTAAATAAGTATTAAACAGGTCTTAAACAAATTTATTAATAGTTACAACCAAAAAATCTTTAACTCCAATTGACAAACAGAAAGCCTTCAAAATCTATCTTTTTATTTATCAGAATTGGATCCAAAATATAAATAGGTTAGAGGCCTTGTCTAAAAACTCAGTTTAAAGATTTTCCTAAATATGAATGACCTGGTGTTTCTGTATTATGTATTTACCTAGTTTAATCTACAATCTCTTCAACAGGGCTGCTGGTGGAAAAGTTAAAGACTTGTTTTGTAAAGTTTTTTGTTTGTTTGTTTGTTTTTGCCGTACTGGGGATGGAACCCAGGGGCATTTTAACTCTGAGCTACACCCCCACCCCTTTTTTATTCTTTATTTTGAAACAGGCTCTCACTAAGTTGTGGAGGGCCTCAAGAAGTAGCTGAAAAGCCGGGCGTGGTGGCTCACGCTTGTAATCCCAGCATTCGGGAGGCTGAGACCAGAGGATCCGGGTTCAAGGCCAGCCTCAGCTACCTAGTGAGGCACGGCACTCTGCAACTTAGTGAGACTCGGTTTCAAAATAAAGAATAAAAAATAGGACTGGGGTGTAGCTCGGAGGTAGAATGCCCCTGAGTTCAATCCCCAGTACCAAAGAAAAAAAAAAGAAGTAGCTGAAGCTGGCTGCAAACCTATGATCCTCCCGTTATACCTCCAAGTTACACCCCCAGCTCTATTTTTTATTCCTTTTTTTGAAACAGGGTCTCACTAAGTTGCAGAGGGCCTGCCTCACTAAATACCTGAGGCTGACCAAGAACTTGTGATCCTCCTGTCTCAGCCTCCTAAGTACTGGAATTACAAGTATGAGCTACCATGCCTGGCGTAAGTTCTTAATATATCTGAAGTTCATACAGTACCATCTACAAAAAGGAAGAATAGTATCTTGTCACCAAAGAATGCTCTTGACTTTGATCAGGATTTGGTGGAGGGAATAGAAATTAAGTATTCTGAGCAAAGGAGAAGTTAATAAAATGAATTAGGAGATTAAGAGATGGAAGGACTGGCAGAATGGTGCTAATAAGAATATGTCTCCAGAAGTGAACACCAGAACATTACAGAACTGAAATCACAAGGAGTTCTCCTACATTAAGTCACCAATGGAACCACCGAATTCCAGAAAATATAGCATCTTACTGTAATCCAAGGATTAGAATTCTGGAATCAGGAAGTTGCCACTGCCACAACTATCTCTAGATATTCACAAAGGTAGAGAAGGTACACAATCAAACAAGTGTTTGACTGCTTGCTGCCTTTATCGCAAAAGCCTCTTGATAACTCAGGAAGTTGGACAACAGTGAATCTTAGTACACTTCTGGGTCTAGCAACCAGTACAAAGAAGTTGGGAAAACTGAGGGAATCTCTAGATGGATTAAATATAACCTAACATTTTTTTTATTTTTCATTTATTTATTTATTTATTTTGGCGGTACTAGGGATTGAACTCAGGGGCGTTCTACCTCCGAGCTACACCCCCAGCCCTATTTTTTATTCTTTATTTTGAAACCGGGTCTCACTAAGTTGTGGAGTGCCTCACTAGGTAGCTGAGGCTGGCCTTGAACCCGGATCCTCTGGTCTCAGCCTCCCGGAATGCTGGGATTACAAGCATGCACCACCACACCCGGCCTAACATTTTTTTAAAAAATTGTATAACTAAACAATGCTAATCACTGAAGTTCCTAGTTTTGAATATTTTCTTTTAAGCAAACCGCAGAAGAAGGTTTAAAAAAAAGAGGGGAAAAATGTTGATGATTAATGTTTTTGAGAGATCTCCCCCTTGAAGAGGACTCCCAGATTTTATTAGATTACTTTTATTCGCTATTCTTGGAGTTTTATTTTTCTGGTATGGCGGCTTGAACTCAGGGAAATTTTAACTCCAAGCCACACCCCCAGTAATATTTTTTAGTTTTTATTTTGAAATGGTCTTGCAAGGTAGATGACAGTCTATTTGCTGAGGCTGTCCTCAAACCAGAGATCCTCCTGTCTCAGTCTCCCACATACTGGGATTACAGGTGTGTGCCACTACATCCAGCTTAGAGATTATTTAAAACAAATTCTAACACTGACAAAATTTGATTAACTGCCTGTAATCCTATAGGATATCCATGACATTTAGTTCTAAATTTTACTTAAACATTCATCTGAACTACAAATGAAATGCTGAATCAAAATTTGCAAATGGATTCACCTATCCAAAGACTCTTCATGGTTTTACAGTTCTTCCTGCCAATATACATGCATTTTACAAAGGAATTACTTCCTTTAATGTAATCCCAAATTTGGAATGTTATAAAGATTTCACCTCTGGAAAATGTTACAAGTTTGTTTTTTTTTTTTTTTTTAATGGCTATGGAAGGAATATTTGACTTTATTCCAAAAAAATATGACTATACAATAGGGGTGGGTAATGAATAGGATATAAATATAAACAACAGAAACAATACCTACTGCAAAACTTCCATTTTACACCAGAAAAACAAACCTAAAAATTTTAAATAGTATTCTACACTTTAGCATGAAGAATCAAGTCACAGAGGCTGAGACAGAAAGATCACAGGTTTGTGACTTAGTGAGGCCATCCACAACTTAGTGAGAGCCTGTTTCAAAATAATGAATTAAAAACAAGGCTGGGCGTGTAGCCTGGAGGTAGAATGCCCCTAGATGCAATCCCCAGTACTACACACACAAAAAAAGAATCAAGTCACATCCTATATATATGTGTGTGTGTATGTATATTTTGTGTGTGTGTGTATCCCTAGTTTTAAAATCATACCATTACATGAGGCCCCAATTCAGGCATGATTTTCTGGGTTGCAGTCTCCTAAATTGGTTATTCCTTGGAGTTAGTATAAGGGTCCCATAGGCAAAAAGGTTAAGAACAAAAGGTAAAGCCGATAACTAGATAACTCCAATTCCTAACTGCCTTGACATATTAAAGCTTATCTAAACCATAAAGACCACCTCATTCTATTTTATTATTTCTAAGATGGTTCAAAACTGTGAGAGATAAAGTTATTTTGTAAACTTTCAGTTATCTATTTAAAACCTCACCTTTGTGTTATGGTAAAGCCATATTGTGTTTATGGTAAAGCCAAGTATTATATTAGCATTCCACAGAGCTACTGTGGCACACTCAAACTGTTCCACCAAACACACAGCAAAACATTTGGGTGACTTCAACATACCACCACTTCTTCACCTAACACAACTGTGAGTCATTTCCAAACTATCTATAGAGTTGGTTTTCAAAAATTATATTAACAGCCAGGCGTGGTGGCGCACGCTTGTAATCCCTGCATTCGGGAGGCTGAGACCGGAGGATCCAAGTTCGTGGCCAGCCTCAGCTACCTAGTGAGGCCCTCCGCAACTTAGTGAGACTCGGTTTCAAAATAAAGAATAAAAAATAGGGCTGGGGGCGTGGCTCGGAGGTAGAATGCCCCTGAGTTCAATCCCTAGTACCGCAAAAAAAAAAAAAAATATATATATATATATATATATATATATATATATATATATTAGTTCTAGCTGGGCGTGGTGGCCCACACTTGTAATCCCAGTACTTGGGAGGCTGAGACAGGAGGATTGCAGGTTCAAGGACAGCTTCAGCAACAGTGAGACACTGGTTAACCTAGCAAGTCCCTATTTCAAAATAATAAAATAGGGCTGGGGATGTAGGTTGGAGGTAGAATGCCCCTCGGTTCAATCCCCAGCGACATAAAAATTAATTAATTAATTAAATTAGTACTGTAAACCGGGCATGGTGGTGCACGCTCGTAATCCCAGCATTCGGGAGGCTGAGACCAGAGGATCTGGGTTCGTGGCCAGCCTCAGCTACCTAGTGAGGCCCTCTGCAACTTAGTGAGACCCGGTTTCGAAATAAAGAATAAAAAATAGGGCTGGGGGTGTAGCTCAGAGGTAGAACATCCCTGAGTAGTTCAATCCCTAGTACCGCCAAAAAAAAAAAAAAACTGGGCTGAGGGTACAGTAGAATGCCCCTGAGTTCAATCTCCAGAATCTCACACACACACACACACACACACAAATTAATTAAATTAAAAGATCATAGTGCCAAGCCAGACATGGTGATACATACATCTTGCCTTAGGAGGCTAAGGCAAGATGATCAAAACTTAGTGAAAGTCTGTCTTGAAATAAAAGTAAAAAGGGTTGAGGAAAAAAAAAGAAAAAGAAAAATCAAATAATTACTTTGAGGCTGGGATGTAGCTCACTAGCAAAGTGCTTGCCTCACACACACAATGCCCTGGGTTTGATTCCCAGTACCAAAATAAATAAATAAAATAATAACTTTAAGCCAGGCATAATGGCCCATGCTTGTAATCCCAGTACTTGGGAGGCTGAGACAGGAGGATCACAGGTTCACAGGTAGCCTCAGTTACTTAGTGAGGCCCTCTGCAAATTAGTGAGACCCCGTTTCAAAAATAGAGAATAAAAAATAGGGCTGGGGGTGTAGCTTGGAGGTAGAATGCCCCTGGGGTTCAATATCAAAGAAGAAAAAAAATTGTAGTGTTTATTTCAGAATGGGGAGGGTTGATTTAAGTAGATTTGTCTCTCAGAAACTCTTTTAATTCTGTTTTGTAAAAAGCCATCACAGCTTTTGGTATTTGTGATTGCCAGTGCCAACAACCACCACCAAAAAGGTCACCACCAATTTCTTTAAAGCTCATAGTCGAAAATCCAAATGGTCCTGAATTAAACCCAGATATACTTCTGAATCTTTTAAGAAAAGTTTTACAACCAAGTGGTAACAGGCCACATAAATTACCAGTAAATTCTCCTGCCAATTATTCTTAAACTACACAGCTCCATGATGAAGAATCATGACAAAGCCAGAAATGGTGGTACACACCTGTAATCCCAGGGAAACTGAGACAGGAGGATCACAGGCACAGTTTCAAGGCCAGCCTCAGTAACTTAAGTGAAACCCTCAGCAAATTAGTAAGACCCTGTTTCAAAATTAAAAGGACAGGAGTAGCCGGGGGTAGTGGCACGCGCTTGTAATCCCAGTATTTGGGAGGCTGAGAACGGAAGTTCCGGGTTGGAGGCCAGCCTCAGCTACCTAGTGAGGCATTCCACAACTCAGTGAGACCCTGTTTCAAAATAAAGTATAAGCCGGGCGTGGTGGCGCACGCTTGTAATCCCAGCATTCGGGAGGCTGAGACCTGAGGATCCGGGTTCGCGGCCAGCCTCAGCTACCTAGTGAGGCATTCCACAACTTAGTGAGACTCGGTTTCAAAATAAAGAATAAAAAATAGGGCTGGGGGTATAGCTCGGAGGTAGAATGCCCTGAGTTCAATCCCCAGTACCGCAAAAAAAATAAATAAATAAAGTATAAAAGATAGGGCTGGGGGTGTAGCTCAGAGGTAGAATGCCTGAGTTCAATCCCCAGTACAGCAAAAAAAAAAAAAAAAGGATAGGAGTGTATCCTGGAGGTAGAATGTCCCTGGGCTATGCCAGGTGTGGTACACACTTGTAATCCCAGTATTTGGGAGGCTGAGACAAGAGGATCACAGGTTCCCAGCCAGCCTCACCTCTTAGTGAGGTCCTCCACAACTTAGTGAGACTCTACTTCAAGATAAAGAATAAAAGACGGGCGTGGTGGCGCACGCTTGTAATCCCAGCATTCGGGAGGCTGAGACCGGAGGATCAGGGTTCGCGGCCAGCCTCAGCTACCTAGTGAGGCCCTCCGCAACTTAGTGAGACTCGGTTTCAAAATAAAGAATAAAAAATAGGGCTGGGGGTATAGCTCGGAGGTAGAATGCCCGAGTTCAATCCCCAGTACCACAAAAAAAGAAAGAAAGAAAGAAAGAAAGAAAGAAAGAAAGAAAGAAAGAAAGAAAGAAAGAAAGAAAGAAAGAGAAAGAAAGAAAATCAGTCTTATCAGCAGTAGAGGATACATCTTGAATTTCTCATCTACCTATTCTCACAATCAAATGTTTTTGTTTTTATTGTTTTGTTTTGTACTATGGATTGAATTCAGGAGCATTCTACCTATGAGATACACTCCCAGCCCTTTATATTTTTTTGTCTGGAAACAGGGTCTCATAGGTTGCTCAGAATATGGCTATGTTGCCGAGGCTGTCCTCAAACCTGTGATCCTCTGGTCTCAGACTTATTTATAAACTGTAAGGGAAGAAAATAGAAGAAACAATTACAGAATGAGCTAAATACCCAAGAGTAGGAAAAATCATAAATTCATGTGTTCATATTAGAAAATACTATACAACTGTTAAATCCACAGTATACTGTTGAAAGAAAATAGGAATTTACAGAATTAAAGTGATACTAGGAAGCCGGGCGTGGTGGCGCACGCTTGTAATCCCAGCATCCGGGAGGCTGAGACCGGAGGATCCGGGTTCGCGGCCATCCTCAGCTACCTAGTGAGGCACTCCGCAACTTAGTGAGACTCGGTTTCAAAATAAAGAATAAAAAATAGGGCTGGGGGTGTAGCTCGGAGGTAGAATGCCCCTGAGTTCAATCCCCAGTACCGCAAAAAAAATAAATAAATAAAAAAAAATAAAGTGATACTAGGGCAGGAAGTGAGTAAGCAACAATATAACTCATCATTTTTCTTCTAAAGCAAAACATTTCAGTTGTAGATTGAGGTTTATTAACCTAAGAAAGCACTACTTAAAAACCCCCAAATTACTGAGAAATGATTTAAAAAGTTCACACCTCCATGCTCTTACTAGTAATCTCTTCTTAAAGACAGGTTAACCAAATTGTTTTAAGTTACCACCAACACATATTCTTCAAGAAGAGAAACGTGAAAAACAAGTTACTTTTGAAATGTCAATACTGGCAGACCCAGGTATCTAAGCAGGGCATGGTGGCGCAGTACTTGGGAGGATGAGACAGGAGGATCAGAGGTTCAAGGATAGCCCCAGCAAGTAGTAAGACTCATCAACCTAGCAAGACCCTCTTTCAAATGAAATAAAATTGGGCTGGGGTTGTAGCTCAGAGTTAGAATGCTTCTGGGTTCAATCTCCAACACTCCTCCCCAACACACACACACACACACACACACACACACACACACACACACACAAAGAACCTAGGTATCTAAAGTTCAGAACTATTTTGATTTGCACTGATAGGTCCAACAGTTTTCAAAAAGTTATAAACTCATGACTAATATTTATTTTCATATTGCCATACCATAAGATTAAGAAGCTTTTATGTTTATTAGACCATGAGATACCTAAAATAAATTGGAAGAAGGTACTAAGTACCAAATATAAAAGCAAAAACAAAAAAATTCCTCCAAGACCAGAGTAAAAAGCAGCAGCCATCATAAACCAAACATCTTGACTCAAAATACCCCTCCTGTGGTATATACCATGAAACATTCAAGAGACAATAGACTAGATTTCTCAAAATATCATTATGAAGTTTATTACTGTATTAACTACTACCAACATCAGTCTTCTAAGTCCAGAATTTAGAGCACAAATACTTAAGATATTAGGGTTTACAGTAATTTAAAAAAAAAAAAAACAGCAATCTTCACTCTAAACCAAATACAAACTTCCATCTGCCTTTTCATTTTGGAAGACGTGAGCAGCACAGTATTAACCTAGCCAGAAAAACTATAGTCCTCTCCTTTCAGATATATAACAGAGCAAAAAAAAAAAAACAACACAAATATTGGTATCATCATTCAGCTATCTCTATAGTACACCTCAGTTTACAAACAATACTAGAATTACATAAACAACTTAACCTTGTAAGCATTTCTTTTTTCCTTGAATGTTTGTACTGTATAAAGTTTTTTTGTTTTGTTTTGCAATGCTGGGGACCAAACCTAGGGCCTTGAAATGCAAGGCAAGCACCCTACCACTGAGCTACATCTCCAGTTCTAGCTGAAGTTCTTAAAACCTTTCTGTAGTTTTAGAGTTCAATATACAGTTCTTGGGAGGCTAAGACAGAAGGATCACAGGTTTGAGGACAGTCTCAGCAAGCAGTGAGACCCTGTTTCCAATTTTAAGAAATAAAATCAGGCTGAGGGTATAGCTCAAAGGTAGAATGCCTCTGGGGAGCCGGGCGTGGTGGCGCACGCTTGTAATCCCAGCATTTGGGAGGCTGAGACCGGAGGATCCAGGTTCACTGCCAGCCTCAGTTACCTCCGAGCTACACCCCCAGCCCTATTTTTTATTCTTTATTTTGAAACCGAGTCTCACTAAGTTGCGGAGTGCCTCACTAGGTAGCTGAGGCTGGCCGCGAACCCGGATCCTCCGGTCTCAGCCTCCCGAATGCTGGGATTGCAAGCGAGCGCCACCACACCCGGCTCTAACTACTATTTAAAAAAAAAAAAAAAAGGCACCAACAGCAAGAAATTGCTATTGTAACTGCTAACATGTAGCAAGAAAATGGATACCAATATTTAAATGGTAAAATTTTAAATAGAAATCTTTAAAATTTCTTGTAGAAGTTAGGTAAAGAACACCCTGGAAGATTTAGATAATTTTCATTAAAATATTCCAAAATCAATACTATAAATAAGCTGGGCATGGTGGCCCATGCTTGTGATCCCACTACTTGGGAGGCTGAGACAGGAAGATTACAGGATCAAGGACAGCCTCAACAACTTAGCAAGACCCTGTTTCAAAATAAATTTTTTTAAAAAATTTAAACTTGGGGTTAGAATGCCCCTGGGTTCAATCCCTGGTACCATAAAAAAATGGGGTGGGGGGGCTGAGGATGTAAGCTCAGTGGTACAGCACTTGCCTGGCACATGCAAAGACCTGGGTTTAATCCCAAATACACCAAAAAAAAAAAAAAACCCATTATATATATACACACATATACATATGAATAAATCTATATACATGGACAGCTCAATCTATCTTTTCTGCTTCTCTTGTTGATTACAAAATGGGATCTTGTCACCATTGCTTCTGAAAATCAACCAGTTTTAGGAACCAAGTCAATATCATTAATATCCACCATTTAATCATCTTTTCTATTATTCAGCATTTTAAACAAAGATAGTAGCAAATGCCTATTAACTTTGTTGCCTAAATGCCAACTAGACTTCCATTTTAAAAAATAACAGGTCTGGAGGTAAAGCTCAGTGGTAGAATTCTTGCCTAAAATGTGCATACAATGCCCTAGGCTTGATCCCCAGCATCACAAAATAAGCAAATAAAACTGTGTCCTTTACAAATATATTAAATTTGTCATGACAGAACAGGCTTTCTCAAGAAGGTTTACAGAATAAATAATGTGCCTTCAAATAATGAGGTACTTGCTGCCAGTGTGTGTGTGTGTATGTGTGTTTGTGTGCATGTATGTGTGTTTAATGGTCCTTTAATGACTTGTCTTTGGAATGATTCTGTCCTACCTTTGCTGCTGCAGCCCGCCTGTCCTTTGCATCACTGAATTCATACTTCTGGAAGTACCCAATATGCACTGTAACAGACAGATGGACAGATCAATGGGCCACAGCGGCAAAGGCCAGAGAGACAGACTTGATAAAAATTAAAATCAAGGTATATAAAGGGGTGGGGAAAACCAAAAGAGAACATATTCTATAGGTATTTACTATCCTAAGTAAAATACTTGAACTTGATGTTTAACTCTCCCATACACATACTCAAAACTATTCTTGATTACACATTATTTCCTTCTTAAAAGTTCAGTAAAACAGCACCACTGAGATAGGCAAAATAAGTTAAAAGAATTTTTAATAACACTGACAGTAAACAGAGCAGGAAGCCGGACGTGGTGGCACAGGCTTGTAATCCCAGCATTTGGGAGGCTGAGACTGGAGGATCCGAGTTCCCGGCCAGCCTCAGCTACCTAGTGAGGCACTCTGCAACTTAGTGAAACCCTGTTTCAAAATAAAGAATAAAAAATAGGGCTGGGGGTATAGCTTGGAGGTAGAATGCCCCTGAGTTCAATCCCCAGTACCAAAAAACAAAAAAACAGAGCAGGAAATTTTGTAACCATGCCAGTTTCTTCAAATAAGGTTGCTCTTCCACACACAACAAACTTTCACATCCATAAAAGGCTTTCTACACCAAAATTAAAGTGGCATTTATTACATGCAGAAAACTACTGTAATTTAATGTCTGCATACTTAAGAGTATACTTGGAATCAATGAATAAAACTCATATTTAAGCAATTTATCATGCTACACATTTTCTTGTAATATAAAAATGGGTGCTAGTACCGTATCTAGATAATTTTAGAGACTTAAAACAATATGAGTACCATCGAGGCCAATTAGCATAATACAGAAAAGCATTTATAGATAAAACTATCAGCAACAACTTTAAAGCTATATAGAGATGTCCTTTAACTTCAAATTGCTTCAAATGAGTAATCATATCTCAAGAAATTTCTAAAAAGTGTTTTGTTTTAAAACCTTATCAGCCGGGCATGGTGGCGCAGGCTTGTAATCCCAGCATTCGGGAGGCTGAGACCGGAGGATCCGGGTTCGCGGCCAGCCTCAGCTACCTAGTGAGGCACTCTGCAACTTAGTGAGACTCGGTTTCAAAATAAAGAACAAAAAATAGGGCTGGGGGTATAGCTCGGAGGTAGAATGCCCCTGAGTCCAATCCCCAGTACCAGGGAAAAAAAAAAAAAACCTTATTATCAGCCGGGCGTGGTGGTGCACGCTTGTAATCCCAGCATTTGGGAGGCTGAGATGGGAGGATCTGGGTTTGCAGCCAGGCTCAGCTACTTCGCAACTTAGTGAGACCCTGTTTCAAAATAAAGAATAAAAATAGGGCTGGGAGTGTAGCTCAGAGGTAGAATGCGCCTGGGTTCAATCCCCGGTACCGCAAAAAAAAAAAAATCTTATTATCTAAAAATACTACCTTGGAAGCCAGGTGTGGTGGCACATGCCTGTGAACCCAGTACTTAGGAGGCTGAGACAGGAAGCTCCCAAGTTCAAGGCCAGCACCCAGTAACCTAGCAAGATTCTTTTTTTTTTTTTTTTCTTGGTACTAGGGATTGAACTCAGGGGCGTTCTACCTCCAAGCTATACCCCCAGCCCTATTTTTTATTCTTTATTTTAAAACCAGGTCTCACTAAGTTGCGGAGTGCCTCACTTAGGTAGCTGAGGCTGGCCAAGAACCCGGATCCTCTGGTCTCAGCCTCCCGAATGCTGGGATTAAAAGCGTGCGCCACCACGCCCAGCGCAAGATTCTATTTCAAAATTTAAAAAATTTTTAAGACACGGGGTGATGACACATGACTCTAATCCCAGTTTTTGGGAGGCTGAGGCAGAGTATTGCAGGTTCCAGGCCAGCCTCAGTAACTTATTGAAACCTTCACAGCTTAGCAAGACCCTGTTTCAAAATACAATAAAAAAGGACTGAGAGTGTAGCTCTGAGGTAGAATGCCCCGGGGTTCAATACCTACTAGCAAAATAAACAAACAAAAGAAAATTCAAAATTTTTTTTAAAGGGTTAGGGTTATAACTCAGAGGTAGAATTCCCCTGGGTTCAATCCCCAGTACCATGAAAAAAAAAAATGGGGCCAGTGATACAGCTCACTGACAGTGTTTGCCTAGCATACACAGGGCCCAGGCCTTGGGCTCCATCCCCAACACTGCAAAAAATATGCAAATAAATAATATATTAAGCCAGCATAAGTATTATACTTTGATAAATTTTTACCCAGATAGTTCTCCAAATGCCTGTTTCATCTGTATTCACCAAAAGCTTGCATCTATGCAAAAGCAATTTTAATTTATTCAAATATTTATTTTGCATGAATCTAAAACTAGATCCCATGCTACATGTTTAAAAAAGAAAAAAAATGATCCCCCTTCTATTTCCAGGAGACCTAATCATTTATTATTATAACCCATCAAAAACATGGGCAGGAGCGGGCGTGGTGACGCATGCTTGTAATCCCACAATTTGGGAGGCTGAAACAGGAGGATCTGGGTTCAAGGCCAGCCTCAGCTACCTAGTGAGGCACTCCACAACTTAGTGAGACCCTGTTTCAAAATAAAGAATAAAAAATAAGACTGGGGATGTAGCTCAGAGGTAGGATGCCCCTGGGTTCCATCCCCAGTACTGCAAAAAAAAAACATGGGCAGGTGAAGAAACATAACCAAATGCAATTCATGATCCTTGATTAAAAGAAGAAAAACTACTCCGGGCACTATGGCCAATGCCTGTAATCCCAACAACTCCAGAGGTTGAGACAGAAAGATCTCAAGTTCCAAGCCAGCATAGGGAACTTAACAAGACCCTGTATCTCAAAATTGAAGGAAAAAAAAAATTTTTTTTTTTTTTTAAGACTGAGGATGTAGCTTAGTGGGAGAATGCCCCCTGAGTTCAATCCCCAGCACCATTAAAAAAAAAAAAAAAATGCAGCAGGGCATGGTGGCACACACCTATAATCCAGTATTTGAGACAGAAGGATCACAGGTTTGAGGCCAGTCTCAGTAACTTAGGGAGACCCTATTTCTAATTTAAAAATAAAAAGTGGTGGCGCACGCTTGTAATCCCAGCATTCGGGAGGCTGAGACCGGAGGATCCGGGTTCGAGGCCAGCCTCAGCTACCTAGTGAGGCACTCCGCAACTTAGTGAGACCCGGTTTCAAAATAAAGTAAAAAGTAGGGCTGGAGGTGTAGCTCGGATGTAGAATGCCCCTGAGTTCAATCCCCAGTACCGCAAAAAAATAAAATAAAATAAAATAAAATAATGTGCATGGATGTCTTTACCTGTACTAGCTTGTACCCAACAAAAATGTGTAATTAACCCTGTTGTACCCAAGAAATGTATAAAAATCCATGCTAAAAAAATAAATAAATAAAAATAAAAATAAAATAAAATAAAAAGGATCAGGGGTAAAGATCAGAGGTAGAATGCCCTTGAGTTCAATCCCCAGTAATCCTCCCCCTCCCCCCAAAAAAAACCCAGCTTCTAAATGTACTCTAGAAGGATCTGTCAATCCTTCAGGAAAAGTAGCAATTAACATTCCTTCTCTGACCTTGAGCTTCTACAGCTAAGCATATCACTATTATTATAATTTACTTATACATACCTCCCCTAGAAAGTCATATGTATCTATATCCCCTAGCCTAGCATAGAAGCTAAAATATTAGTTGGTTAAGATCAAATAAATTAGATACTATTCCTAACTGAAGTTTCTTTGAGGGACCCATCAACCTCAGAAATTCATAAAATATTCATAACATGATATTCATGATCTTACAAAAAGAATAAAAATCAGATTGGGAGAAGAGTGGTAGTTCTGCATTTAGAAGTACTAAGAAATTTAGCTAGGCCGGGTGTGGTGGCACATGTTTGTAATCCCAGTACTTGAGAGGTTGAAACAGGAGGATCACAGGTTCGACACCAGCCTCAGCTACTTAGTGAGGTTCTCTACAACTTAGTGAGGCTCTATTTCAAAATAAATAATAAAAAGAAGGTCTGGGGGTGTAGCTCAGAGGTAAAATGCCCCTGGGTTAATTTAGCTGATAGCTAGGTATGGTAGAGCACGCTGTAATCCCAGTACTTGGGAGGCTGAAACAGGAGGATCTCAGGTTCGCAGCCAGCCTCAGCTACTTATGAGGCTCTTCTGCAACTTAGTGAGATCCTATTTCAAAAATAAAGAATAAAGCCAGGTGTGGTGACACAGGCTTGTAATCTTAGTACTTGGGAAACTGAAACAGGAGTATCACAGGTTGGAGGACAGACAGCCTCAGCAAGTAGTCAGACTCTCAGCAACATAGGGAGATCCTGTTTCAAAATAAGAAAATCTGATTTGGGGGTATAGCTCGAAGGCAGAATGCGTCTGGGTTCAATTCCCAGGACCACAAAACAAAAACAAATAATAAAAAATAGGGCTGGAGTTGTAGTTCGGAGGTAGAATGCCCCCTGGGTTTGAGCCCCAGTACCGAAGGGGGGGGGGGGAAGAATTTAGCTGGGGGAAGTGATACAGGCCTTTAATCTCAGCTGCTTCCCTGGAGGCTGAGGTAGGAGGATCCCAAGTTCCAGGAAAGCCCAGGGAACTTTGCAAGACCCTGTCTTAAAATAAAAATGGATAAGATGTAGCTTACTTGTAGAACACCCCTTCATTCAATACCCAGTATTGATTGGGGGTGGGGGAGAGATACTGGTTAACTGAAGCTGTGGTTCAGTAAGACAGCATGTGCACCCATGCCTGAGGCCCTGGGTGCAATCTTTAACACCAAAATAATATTAATAACAGTAGTAATAATATTATACCGGTTGCCTCTGAGAGAAAGAAATTTAAAGGTAGAAATATATTTTACATTTTTATCTTTTGTATTTTCTAAATTTTCGGCCAATAAAATATATGAATAGTCCAGCAATAAAAAATTTTGAATCCAGCCGGGGATGGTGGCTCATGCTTGTAATCCCAGCATTCGGGAGGCTGAGACCAGAGGATCCCGGTTCGCGGCCAGCCTCAGCTACCTAGTGAGGCACTCCGCAACTTAGTGAGACTCGGTTTCAAAATAAAGAATAAAAAATAGGGCTGGGGGTGTAGCTCGGAGGTAGAATGCCCCTGAGTTCAATCCCCAGTACTGCAAAAAAAAAAAAAAAAAAAAATTTTGAATCCTAAATGTTTATCAACAGAATATCTTGGCACACTGAAACTGTTTTTATTTTTTAAATCAGAGGTTATTGAGAAGAATTCAGTCATAATGGCATCAGCATTCAACTTACCTATGTATTTTGTTCTGGTTACACAGAATGGGGGGAGGGGGGGAGCCTGGTTCACAAAGATATATTTGCTGCCACGTATTGCAGTGCAAGTCTATAATCCCAGTACTTGGGAGGCTGAGACAGGAGGACTGCAGGTCAGTTTTAGCAATGCAGCGAGACCCTGTTTTAAAGTAAAATACTGGGCATAGTGGTATATGCCTGTAATCCCAGTACTTGGGAGGCTGAGACAGGAGGCTCACAGGTGTGAGTACAGCCTCAGCAAATAGTGAGACTCTCATCAACCTAGTGAGACCCTGTTTCAAAAATAAAAAGTTACTTAGTTAATATTGTATAGCAACTGCTTTTGTTTTTATAAATGGAGAGTCAGAAGTACATAGAACTCAGAACCCAAAACTATTAGTAATGTCAAGATGAGTGACTTTTTGGGTGCAGTAGTACACTCCTGTAATTGCACCAATGCAGGAGGTGAGGCTGGAGAATCCCAAATTTGAGGCCACCTTAGTGAAACCATGTCTCAAAATAAAAAATTACAAAAGGGCTGGGGATCTAGCTCAGTGGGAGAGTACCCCTAGGTTCAATCCCAAGTAACACACACACACGAGTGATTTAACACTAGCAACTGCAAAACCCATTGGTATCTACAACAAAGGGTATAAGCAAATAAATCTGCATTAGCTTTGGCTAGTATTTAAATAAACAAGGTGCAGACGTGCTACTTTATGCAACTATGCCTAACCAGACATGTTCAGGCCTGAATCCAAAATACCAAGGTAAAAATAATTATCATGGTTTTTATTTAATGATATACTGAGTTCTAATCCCATTCATGAAAATGTAGACAAAGCCAAGTACGGTGGCACACGCCAGTAATTCCAGTACTTGGGAGACTGAGATAGGAGGACCGCAGGGGCAAGGCCAGCCTCAGTAACTTAGAGACTCTATTTCAAAATAAAAATGGCTGGGGAGCCGGGCATGGTGGCGCATGCTTGTAATCCCAGCATTTGGGAGGCTGAGACCGGAGGATCCGGGTTCCCGGCCAGCCTCAGCTACCCAGTGAGGCACTCCGCAACTTAGTGAGACTCGGTTTCAAAATAAAGAATAAAAAATAGGGCTGGGGGTATAGCTCGGTGGTAGAATGCCCCTGAGTTCAATCCCCAGTACCGCAAAAAAAAAAAAAAAAAAAAAAAAATGGCTGGGGGTATAGCTCAAAGGTAAAACGACTCTGGATTCAATCCCCAGTACCAAAAAAAAAAGTCAATATTCAACAAAAGTTAACCACACTGGGGGAGTGTAGATGGTAAAAGCATGCTTAACATGCCAGCAGCACTAGGTTTAATATAGGTTAATAAATGACTAATTGGTAGGGTGTGGGATTATAGGTAATAACAATTTAACAAAACTTTCAACTTTGGAAACCAGGCCAGGATAAGTCCAAAAACAGGAAATAATTGAGGCCAGTCTACACATAGATAAAGGTGGGCATGGTGGGTTCTGAGGGACTTCTTTTAAAATCAAATATTTAAACTGGTCATAGTGGCGCATGCTTATAATCCCAGTACTTGGGGGACTGAGATAGGAGGATCGCAGGTTCAGGGCCAGTCTCAATAACTTAGTGAGGCCATCAACAACTTAGTTAGACCCTGTTTCAAACTGAAAAATAAAATAGGGCTGGGGGTGCCGGACACGGTGGCCCACGCTGGTAATCCCAGTATTTGGGAGGATGAAACTCAAGGATCCTGGATCTCGGCCAGCCTCAGCTACTTAGTGAGGCCCTCTGCAACTTAATGAGACCCTGTTTCAAAAATAAAGAATAAAAATAGGACTGAGGGTGTAGCTCAAAGGTAGAATGCCCCTGGGTTCAATCCCCAGTACCACACACACACACAAAAAAAATAGGGCTGTAGTTCAGAGATAGAATGCCACTGGGCTCAATCCCCAGTACCACAAAAAATAAAGTATTTAAGAGTAGTCTCCTTCCTATATCCTCTGGAAAGAGATGTTCTGCCTCACCTTTTGTATACCTATTGTCAAGTACACGTACAGGGTAGAGGGAATATACAAATGTAATGACTGAGTATAGATTTGGCAGGACATGATGCTGGGAAGATTATGTTATTTCAGGGACAGTAAAATCCAAAAGTGCCAAGTTCAAGACAAACAGTGGCGTGACAAAAGCCAGAAAATGTCCAGAAGTCTTCTGTCTGAAGGCAACAGAGAACTGCTGAGGTAACAAGACCTGTATGAATTAATGATCTTTAATGGCCTTTAATCTGGGACCACTTGCCATCCCTACTGGGTGCAAGCAGGATGGCAATACATCATGGAAGGATGCTGCTGAGAGACAGAATGGTAGGCAGAACAGTATGCCTACTCCAAAGATGTCCACATCCTAAAATCTAGAACTGGTGAATATGTTGTTACATCACATGTGCAGATAGGATTATGGTTGATAATCAGCTGACCCTGAAATAAGATTATCCTGTTTTATCCAGGCCAGTCCTTTAAAGTGGAAGATGGAGGCAAAAGTAGAGGTCAGAGTCAGAGGGACTTAAAGACGCTATGCTGCTGGCTTTGAAGATGGAGGGGGGAGTCACAATCCAAGGCAAGTAGGTGGCATCTAGAAATAGAAGGAAATAGATCCTGCCCTAGACCCTCCAAAAGGAGCACAATGTGTTAGCCACTTGACTTAAGCCAAGTGAGATCCATTTCAGGCTTCTGATTTTCGGGCGTGTGTGCACGTGTGTATGTGTATAGTGGTGGTACTGGGGATTGAACCCAGGGGCATTCTACCTCCAAGCTACACCCCCAGGCCGATTTTTTTTGAAACAGGGTCTCACCAAGTTGATGAGGGTCTAAGTTGTTGAGGAGGGCCTTGAACCTGCAATCCTTCTGTCTCAGCCTCCAAGTACTGGGATTACAGGTTTGAATCACCATGCCTGGTTATGAATTTTTCTTTGAGACAACCAACATACATATGCATACCTCCCATTTTGTCACGCAGGCTATTGAGAAGATGTGTACTTAAGTGATAAGATATAATAAAACTAGTAATTGCCACTGCCTTGTTTAGAATAGTTAAGTGAAACATATTTTTTTTTTACTATGAGTGTGTAGCAGTGAAGAACACAATGACTACTAGTATTAACAGGATATGACTGATTTAATTTGTGCCAATGTTTTACCCACCAATTGCTTTTGCATCATCAATACAAATGTCAGCACATTTAAAAAGGTAAATAAAGCCAGGCAATGGTGTATGCCTGTAATCTCAATATTTGGGAGGCTGAGACAGGGAATTCACAGGTTTAAGGACAGCTAGCCTGGGCAACCTAGTAAGACCTTGTTTCTAAATAAAAATATGGGCTGGGGTGTAGTTTGGAGGTAGAATGCCCCTGAATTCAATCCCCAGGACCCCCACTCCCCAAGAAAGGGCAAATTGTATCTTGATATTATCCAATAGTTGTTTTTGTTCGCTTGCAGCACTGGAGATTAAATCCAGGGGTACTCTACCACTAAACTACATCCATAGACCTTTCCTATTTTTGAAACAGGGTCTCCCCCTAAGTTGTCCAGGCTGGCTTCAAACTTGGGACCCTCCTGCCTGCCTCAGCCTTCTAAATTGCTGAGATTACAGACATGTGCCACCATGCCTAGCTACTATCAAATTTCAAATAATTCTGCTCTATGTTGTTAACCCTTTGAGAACTACTGTTTAAAGTGGCTCAACTGGAGCTGGGCGTGGTGGCGCACGCTTGTAATCCTAGCATTTGGGAGGCTGAGACTGGAGGATCTGGGTTCGCAGCCAGCCTCAGCTGCTTAGTGAGGCCCTCCGCAACTTAGTGAGACCCTGTTTCAAAATAAAGAATAAAAAATAGGAAATAGGACTGGGCTGTAGCTCAGAGGTAGAATGCCCCCAGGTTCCATCTCCAGCACCACCAAAAAAAAAAAAAAAAAAAAAAAAAGTGGCTCAACTGTTAACATCACTATGTCTGTTCACATACAGTATCAGGGAATTATATGCAATTAATAAAGTTTCATCTAAAAGAGCTACTGAATATTCAAGGGTCTTGAAAGCTTGTCCCTCTTGGAATTTAAACTTTTTTCTTGCCATCTTCTTACTCTATCACACTGGCATTATCTAAAAATCATAAAGTAATTCACTAATGCCAAAAGAAAAATCTCACCTAGCTTCCTTCTGACTTATAGAATAAGAAAATTCAGCCGGGTGTGGTGGCGCACGCTTGTAATCCCAGCATTTGGGAGGCTGAGACCGGAGGATCCGGGTTCGCGGCCAGCCTCAGCTACCTAAGTGAGGCACTCCGCAACTTAGTGAGACCCGGTTTCAAAATAAGGAATAAAAAATAGGGCTGGGGGTATAGCTCGGAGGTAGAATGCCCCGGTGTTCAACCCCCAATACCGCAAAAAAAAAAAAAAAAGAAAAGAAAAGAAAATTCAGGCAGCAAGCATTTACCAAGCAAGGACAAACTTCATGTATTAGTTTCTACTGTCAGAAACTATGTTAATGTGCTATATGCTATGAACACAAAGATCAAGGAGTTTCAGCTCTCACCCTCAAATGTCTCATATCTAACTAGAGACTTGGCTATACTATAAGCTCTTGTGGCCTGCACCAAATATCTGTAAGAAATGCTCTGCAAACAGTTAAGGATAGCCTGGAAAGATAGAAAAGAAGGATCTTGAAAAGAGATGAGGATAATATAAGAGGTTGGTTCTGAATGTGGGCTTTTTTGGTGGTGTGGAGGGGGAAGTGGGTGTTACTGGGGGATTAAACTCAGGGACATGCGACCTCTGCACCATATCCACAGCCCTCTTAATCTGTATGTGTGGTTTTACTGGAGATTGAACCCAGGGGCATTCTACCTCTGAACTATACCCCTAGCCCTATGTTTTTCTTTTTCTCTTTTTTTTTTTTTGCGGTACTGGGGATTGAACTCAGGGGCATTCTACCTCCGAGCTATACCCCCAGCCCTATTTTTTATTCTTTATTTTGAAACCGAGTCTCACTAAGTTGCGGGAGTGCCTCACTAGGTAGCTGAGGCTGGCCGCAAACCCGGATGCGAACCCGGATCCTCCGGTCTCAGCCTCCCGAATGCTGGAATTACAAGCGTGCGCCACCACGCCCGGCTCTATTTTGTCTTTATTTTGAAACAGTCCCACTGGTTTGATGAGTCTCACTACTTGCTGAGGCTGGCCTTGAACCTGCAATCCTCCTGTCTCAGTTCCCAAGTACTGTGCCACAATGCCCAGCTTGCCCTATTTTATTTTAAGTAAGGGGTTCACTAAGATGTGGAGGTCCTTGCTAAGTTGCTCAGAGGCTGCCCTATTTTTTATTTTGTAACAGAGTCTCACTAAGTTGCCGAGGGCCTCGCTAGTTTGTTGGGGCTAGCTTTGAACCTGTGATCCTCCTATCTCAGTCTCCCAAAGTACTGGGATTACAAGCATGGGTCACTTTGCCCGGCCAAGAGCGGGTTCTAAATAGGAATGCATTAGAGCTAAAAAGACAAAGGGAGCTGCAGATATAAAAGGCCACAAATGTCATATTAAGGAGTGTGAACTAGGCTTTTGATAAGAAGATTTACTCATACTTGTTTGTTTAGTGATACTGAGGATTGAACCCAGAGAGCTCTATCAATGAGCTATATATCAACCCTTTTTATTTTTTGTTCTAAGTCAGGGTCTTGCCAAGTGTTCAGGCTGGCCTCAAACATAAGATTCTAATGCCTCAGCCTCCCACGAGCTGGATTACAGGTGTGTATCACAACACTCAGCAAGGGTAAAAACTCTGTGTTTGAGAGCAGTATGACAGATGGACTAGAAGCCTAGAAATAGGAGATAAAATAAAAAGAGGCTCTAGACTAGGACTAGTTAGTAAAAAGAATTAAAAAAATATGAAA
>PVLC010007953.1:42362-61055 GCA_004027655.1 Graphiurus murinus
CAAAAAAAAAAAAAAAAAAAAAAAAAAAAAAAAAAAAAAAAAATGGCCTATGTAAGCCGGGCATGGTGGCACATGCTTGTAATCCCAGCATTTGGGAGGCTGAAACAGGAGGATCCGGGTTCGAGACCAGCCTCAGCTACCTAGTGAGGCACTCTGCAACTTAGTGAGACTCGGTTTCAAAATAAAGAATAAAAAATAGGGCTGGGGGTATAGCTCAGAGGTAGAACGCCCCTGAGTTCAATCCCCAGTACCACACACACAAAAAAAGGCCTATTTAGCATAATCTTACAAAAACAATGCACACCCACTTCTCTGACCATTCAAATATCCCAGATTCCTCTTCCTCAGCACACCCTCTAAGGTAGTATTAGTAAGGGCTGCTGCTCTATCCACTCACTTTCCCAGAGTAAAAATCCTGATAGTGGAGAAACTATCACTATTCCAATGGTTCAAAAGTATCAGTGAAGTAGCTAAAATATACATGTGCTCAGCTTCCACCTGAGACTTAACTAATAAATAAGAATGTTTGGAAATAGAGCCCAAGGACCTCTATATTCCCCACTATTACATGCTCTCCTTAAGCAAGAATCACTTCTTTGAGTGTAGTGGCACATGCTGGTAATCTCAGTACTTGGGAGGCTGATACAGGATTGCAGGTTCAAAGACAGCCTTGGCAATTTAGTGAGGCACTCAGCAACCTAGTGAGACTGTTTCCAAATAAATAAAATCAAACTGGGAGTGTAGCTCAAAGGTAGAATGCCTCTGGGTTCAATCCCCAGTACCACAAAAAAAAAAAAAAAGAAAAAGAATCACATCTTCAATTTAACACAGGTACCTGGGTAAGGCACAACTAATTTTTGCTGAACATTGCTGTGGAAATACAAAATAGCAAGTATAAACATTCCCCAACTGTAGATATGTGTATAGTTAGTTTAGTAAGTTACTAGCTGTTTAGACAGTTAAATTACAAAACTTTTTTTAAGTGGTTCTGGGGATGGAACCCAGGACCTTGTGCATGCTAGGCAAGTACTCTACAACTGAGCTATCTCTCTCCAGACCCAGAAGACTTTAAGTATTCAGGATTGAATCCAGAGACATTCTACCTCTGTGCTACATCCCTAGCCTTATTTATTTCTATTTAGAAACAGGTTCTAGCCGGGCATGGTGGCGCACACTTGTAATCCCAGCATTTGGGAGGCTGACACTGGAGGATCTGGGTTCGAGACCAGCTTCAGCTACCTAGTGAGGCACTCCACAACTTAGTGAGACCCTGTTTCAAAATAAAGATTAAAAAATAGGGCTAGGGGTATAGCTCGGAGGTAGAGTGCCACTGAGTTCAATCCCCAGTACTGCAAAAAAAAAAAAAAGAAAAGAAACAGGTTCTAAGTTTCTGGGGCTAGCCTTGAAGTTGATCCTGCAATCCTCCTGTCTCAGCCTCTCAAATATCTGGATTATAGACATGCACCACCACCCCAGCTGCAAACTATTTTATATTAGCAACACTAGTTAAGTAAATACCATATAATCAATTAAATCAAGTTAAAGGCTTTATGCAGTTCTCCCTCAATGATGCAGATTAAAGCTAAAGAAAATCCTTGATTTTTTTTTTTTTCTTAAAAAGCTCAAAAGGAGTCGGGCATGGTAGTGCATGCCTGTAATCCCAGTACTTGGGAGGCTGAGACAGGAGGATCACTGGTTTGAGGACAGTCTCAGCAAGTAGTAAGACTCTCATCAACCTAGTGAGACCTGATTTAAAAATAAAAATTAAATAGGGCTGGAAGTGTAGCTCAGAGGTAGAATGCCCCTGGATTTAATCCCCAGTACCAGGAGAAAAAAAAGTTCAAAGCTGGGCATTGTGGTGCACACTTATAATCAACCCCAGTACTTGGGAGTCTGAAACAGGAGGATGGCACGTTTGTGGCCAGCCTCAGCTACTTTGAGGCCCTCCACAACACAATGAGACCATGTTCCAAAAATAAAGAATAAAAAATAGAGCTGGGAGCCAGGCGTGGTGGCGCAAGCTTGTAATCCCAGCATTTGAGAGGCTGACACCGAAGGATCCGGGTTCTCAGCCAGCCTCAGCTACCTAGTGAGGCACTCCGCAACTTAGTGAGACCCTGTTTCAAAATAAAGAAAAAAAAAAAAAAAAAAATAGGGCTGGGGGTGTAGCTCAGAAGTAGAATGTGCCTGAGTTCAATCCCCAGTACCGCAAAAAAAAAAAAAAAAGAAAGAAAGAATAAAAATAGGACTGGGGGTATAGCTCAGAGGCAGAATGCCCCTGGGTTCAATCCCCAGTACCACCCCCCCCCCCAAGGCATTCTCTCTGTGTGTGGTACTGGAGACTGAACTCAGGGGCATTCTACCTCTCAGCTCCACCCCCAGCCCTATTTTACTCTTTATTTTGAAACAGGGTCTCACTAAATTGCAAAGGGCCTCACTAATTAGCTGAGGCTGGCTACAAACCTGCAAAACTCCTCTCAGTCTCCCAAGTACTGGGATTACAAGAGTGCACCATTACATCCAGCTAAAAGCAAATTTTTAAAGTAACCATTTTAGCCAGGTGTGGTGGCGCACCTGGGAGGCTGAGACAGGAAGACTGCAGGTTCGAGGCCAGCCTCAGCAACTTGTGAAGCCCTCCGAAATTTAGTGAGACTCTTTCAAAATAAAGAATAGAATAGGGCTGAGGGTGTAGCTCAGAGGTAGAATGCCTCTGGGTTCAGTCCCCAGTGCTGCAAAAAAATAAAGTGACCATTTTGAGCCTGGTGAGGTGGTAATCCCAGAATGTGGGAGCCTGAGACAGGAGGATCACAGGTTCGTGGCTAGCCTCAGCAACTTAATGAGGCCCTCCATGACTTGACTTAGCAAGACCATTCTCAAATGAAAAATAAAATAGGGCTGGGGTATAGCCTGGAGGTAGAAGGCCCCTAGGTTCAATTCCCCAGTACTCCCCAACACACACATATACACACACACAGAATAAGGCTGAGTTGTAGCTCCGAGGTAGAATGCTCCTGGGTTCAATCCCCAGTAATACACATACAACCCCCCCTCCAAAATCTTTTAACATAAATAGCCTGCAACATAGCCAAAGCCTAATTTAGACCTATTAAGATATAGATGGTCTGCGATACATCCTACCCTTTTGATTTTACTGATATTTCTAAATATGAACGTGCAGGAATCCTACTTAAGAACATCTTTATAATAAAATAGAAAAAGCAAGGTGAAGCCAGGCATGGTGGCGCAACCTGTAATCCTAGTACTTGGGAGGCTGAGACAGGAGGATCAGTCTCATCAACCTAGTGAGACCCTGTTTCCAAATAAGAAATAAAATCAGACTGAGGGTGTAGCTCAAAGGAAGAATGGCTCTCGGTTCAATCCCCAGTACCACAAAAAGAATTTGGAAAAAAAGAAGGGAGGGAGGAAGGGAGGGAGGGGGAGAAGGGGAGAGAGGAAAGGAAGCAGGGTGTGGTGGTGCAAACTTGTAATCCCACTACTTGAGAGGCTGAGACAGGAGGATAACAGGTTTGTGATCAGCCTCAGCTACTTAGTGAGGTCCTTTGCAACTTAGTGACACCCTGTTTCAAAATAAAGAATGAAAAATAGGACTGGGGGTGTAACTCAGAGGTAGAATACCCCTGGGTTCACTCCCCAGTACCCCTTCCCCCCCAAAAAACCAAGCAAAATAAAGAATAAAAAATACAGCTGAGCCGGGCGTGGTGGCGCACGCTTGTAATCCCAGCATTCGGGAGGCTGAGACCGGAGGATCCGGGTTCACGGCCAGCCTCAGCTACTTAGTGAGGCACTCCGCAACTTAGTGAGACCCGGTTTCAAAATAAAGAATAAAAAATAGGGCTGGGGGTATAGCTCGGAGGTAGAATGCCCCTGAGTTCAATCCCCAGTACCGCAAAAAAAAAAAAAAAAAAATACAGCTGAAGGTGTAGCTTGGAGATAAAATGCCCCTCCGTCTAATTCCCAGCACCACAAAAAGAAAAAAATAAGGGGGAAAAAAAAAAAAGTTTTTCCAAAAACCAAGCATGGAAACGGTAAAAGTAGTACACCTAAAAACAATCCCTGAGCTGGGCATGGTGGCACATGCTTGTAATCCCAGCATTCGGGAGGCTGAGACCAGAGGATCCGGGTTCGCTCTCGGCCAGCCTCAGCTACCTAGTGAGGCACTCCGCAACTTAATGAGACTCAGTTTCAAAATAAAGAATAAAAAATAGGGCTGGGGGTGTAGCTCGGAGGTAGAATGCCCCTCAGTTCAATCCCCAGTACCGCAAATAAATAAATCTCATCAGGATTAATTCTCTCAACTGAGAAGGAATGATGTCACATACATTAGCAATATTTCTGTTCTAGAAATAATAAAAAGAACTTGTTTTTGGACTCAGTAATCAAGATAAGCCTAAGACCTAAGAAAATTGGATGAAATTTAATGATAGGAAAATAGACATTTAAAAATAAGTCAAGCTGGGCACAGTAATCTCAGTACTTGGGAACTTGGGAGGATGAAACAGATGTTTGAGGCCAGTTCACATGGTAACTTACTCAACTCTGTTTCAAAGTAAAAAAAAAAAAATAGGGTTGGGGTGTAGATCAGAGGTAGAATGCCCCTGGGTTCAACCCCCAGGACCACCACCAGCAAAAAAAAGGTCAAAGTTAAATATTAAATACCAATGAGTTACTTTAAAAAGCGAAATAAAATGCCAGTAAGCTAGATAATAAGTATAAGAACATAAGATTTTATGTAGTTGTAGATATATAAAAAGACAGTTCAGAGTTGTCCTGCAAATTCCCTAATAAAGTTCCCTTAAGCCGGGCGTGGTGGCGCACACTTGTAATTCGGGAGACTGAAACCGGAGGATCCGGGTTCTCGGCCAGCCTCAGCTACCTAGTGAGGCACTCCGCAACTTAGGGAGACCTGGTTTCAAAATAAAGAATAAAAAATAGGGCTGGGGGTGTAGCTCGGTGGTAGAATGCCCCTGGGTTCCATCCCCAGTACTACAAAAAAAATAAAGAAAGAAAGAATATTAAAAAAAAATACAAAATAAAGAATAAAAAATAGGGCTGGGGTGTAGCTCGGAGGTAGAATGCCCCTGAGTTCAATCCCCAGTACCACAAAAAAAAAAAAAAAAAAGTTCCCTTAAACTGAGTGAAGTGGCCCATGCCTGTATTCCTAGTACCTGGGAGATAGAGATTGCAGGTTCAAGACCAACCTTAGCAACTCTGAGACACCTTAAAAAGGGCCAGAGTGTATCTCAGAGCAGACTTCCATGGTTCAATTCCAGTTAAAAAAAAAAAAGTTTCCTTGGAAAGAAAAATCTCTCAATTTAGTGACCTAAGAATTCAACTATCATATTTTTAGGATAGAAAAAGAGCAGTATAACTTATCTTACTTAAACCTCATCTACATTAAAGTTTGAGATTTTCACTGCTTGGTAACAGCACTAGGTATGAAATTTTTTCTATTTTTCAAAACATGGTCTTCAAATAGTGCCCAACTTTCAAATCTGATGCTTACTAGATAATACTATTAAAATGTATGAATAACAGAAAATCAACAAATAGACAATGACATACCACTGTGTCAGTGAATGCTTAGCCAACCAATTTAAGATAAAGAAAAAGTAATGTGGGACCCTCAATAAAGCAATAGTAATTTGCTGTTTCTTTCGTGTAATTCCTTCCATGTAACTATTTTCTAAACAGTGTTCAATCAAAAATTAATTTTTATTTTTTTTCTTATATACACACACACACTTGGATTTAACCCAGGGGCATTCTACCTCCAAGCTACACCTCCATCCTTTTTCAATTTGGAAGCAGGGTCTCACTAAGTTGCTGAGTCTGGCTCTGAACCTGCTATGCTCCTGCCTCAGTCTCCCAAGTACTGGGATTACAAGCGTGGGCTACCACGCCCAGCTCTAATTTTTATTTTTCAAATATATCCCTGTCCCCTCAAATTATTTCCCCAAAACAAATGGAAATTTCCTAAAGCTCAAAAATGCAAAATCTGGCGCAAAGGGTTAAATGAGATGTAGTTATTAACTTAAACCAAATCTAACTTACTGGCCATAAAATATAAATTGTCAGAGATAGGAGTTCAAAAACAAAGTGTCTGCGTTCTGAATCACAATAGAGTTTTGTCCAATTAGACAACACTGCGTTTTGTTATTGTTGTAGCTGCAAGGACAGAGGCAAGCTGCAGTAACTATTCCAACAGCTTCAAGCAAGTTATATACTACGACTGGAAAAAGGAGCAGTCAGGTCCCAAACAAACACCAAAGACATAAAAAAGAAGCACAAGCCTCACCATGGGAAAAGAAGGCCCATCAGCACCTCTTCCGAGAAACAGTTCCCTTCCCCCACCTTTAAGTAGGCACTTAAGACTGCCAAGGAGATCCATTTCTTTATTAACTGGTGCCCACTTGGGGCAACCGTACACCAAGCTCCTCTTAGGCCTACCCTAATCCCTTCCAGAAGTGCTCAGGAGAGACTGAAGGCCAGGATAACCCTCCTAGGGGCCCAATTCGTCCAGACTCCACTTCCCCACCCACCC
This sequence comes from Graphiurus murinus, assembly GCA_004027655.1. Taxonomy (NCBI): domain Eukaryota; kingdom Metazoa; phylum Chordata; class Mammalia; order Rodentia; family Gliridae; genus Graphiurus; species Graphiurus murinus. Next base: position 48,925 of record PVLC010007953.1, read on the forward strand.
ACCACCGCCCCGCCCCTGTAGGCGATCCCTGGGCTTGAGGAAGGACGCAGGGCCCAGGGAATGGCAGGATTTGCCCGCGAGAGAAGGCTCCAGCAGGCGCAGGCCGCAGCCATAGCAGGACCTGGGAAGCACCGCCCCCAGCGCACCGCTCTACACCCGGCTAACTGGCGAACATCTGCTTTCGACACCCTCCATCCCTAGCAAAGGCAGCGGAGAAGAGAGGGCCGAAAGGCACCGGGCTGCAATACGCACCAGGCCCAGGCCTGCCCATCCGGGCCGCGCTGGCCGCCCGACTCCGCTCCCCGGTTCGGCCCAGTCAAGGCAGCGTGGCGGCCCCCCTCACCTGGATGACCTCGTTGACCTCCCGGATACATTCCACCATGTGTTGTAGAATCTGCTCGGCCGTGAGCACCTCGTAGCGGTAATCCTCCTCCTGTTCGTGCCCTGGTCCGCCGCCGCCACCGCCGCCGCCGCCGCCGCCACCGGGCCCCAGAGCACTGCCGCCGCCGCCGCCCGTTTCCCCACACAGCAGTCCGTCCCTCTCCCCGCCGACGCCCAGCCCGGGCTCCACCAGCTCCACCTCGCCCAGATCCAGGTTATCATCGTCCGGCTCGTCCTCGTCCTCGTCCTCCTCCTCTTCGGCGCCGCTGTCCTCCTCGCTGCACTCCTCGTCCTCGTCGAACTCGTAGTTGTAGCCCTCGTCCGAGTCCATGGCGCGACGCGCGGAGGCCCGGCGGACGCTGGCCGAGGCGGGGAGAGGGCGGGGACGCCGAGGCCCCGGCTCTCGCTCCGGCTCCGGCTGATGTCCGGACGCAGGCCTGGCTCCGGCCCCGGCGGGCCGCGGCTCCTCCCCCGGGCGCGGCGGTTGGCGGTTGGCGGCCGGCGGCGGCGGGGAGGGCGCGGAGGAGGGAGGGAGCAAGGGGGCTGCTTGCTGCCCGCCTCAGTCAGACGCGGCTCCGCTCCGGCCTCCGCGAGAAAACAGTCCCCAGCGCCACCTCCACGGCCGCCGCTACCGCTACTGAGCCAACAAAGGGGCGTGCGTCACCGCGTCGCGCAGCGTCATACGTCACTCCTCGTGCGTCACTGGGCTCCGCCCCGCTGCCCCTGCGTGGAGTGCGGGGAGACCCCACGGCCCGGCCTGCGCCGGCCTGGGAGTGCGGCGGCGCGGGAATCGCTTTGCCGGTTCAGTTTCAAGCTGACTTTTTGAGGTGTGGAGGCTGCGGCTTCCAGATCACTGAGAAAGGGAGGGGCCCCTGGACCGTCCACGTGATGGTTTGTGCCGCAGGCCATAAGATCCCGCCCCGCACTTAATCCCGCGGGGAGGGTGGCCTTCGTACCCGACGATAAAAGCACTTCCCACCCGCCCTAGGGGGATTCGGGGAAGCCCTCCGCGATAGAGTTATATTGCTGTTGCTCGAACTACTGAGTGGAGGTCTGTAGTACGCAGAACCTCTGAACTGTATGACAGATGACCCTCACTTGCTGTAGTTTGTGTGATGCGGTCCACTCATACAGACGTGCAGTGGTTTTCTAGTCTCCTATAGTGACGTCATTGTAAAGAGGCGTTTCCTGAACTCAGCTCAAGCAGCGCCTCTAGAGGGACCTAAACAATGTAAACAGCCTTGGCTTTCCCTTATTGAGCCCTGTCCAAGGGCCCTAAGTAGATTATCTCTCGTTTTCACTGAGCCCTAGTACCGATTTTATACATGAGGAACCTGAAACAAAAAGGGAAAGGAGGGCTGGGGCTCAGCCTCGCCCCAGTCCTAGCTAGCGCTTGCCTAAAATGTGCAAGCACCTGTATTCAATCTCCGGCACCAGTAAAAAAAAAAAAAAGTAAAAAGAACCTGCCCAAGATCATACACTTGCAATATTTTAGCTGCTGGGTTCCTTGAAACATCAACCATAAAAAATGACTTTGATGCATAATATGTATTATATGCAACAATACATAAAATGCTTTATACTACAAGACAATACAGGCAATAATAGAACCATTTGTTTTCCCAGAAACCAAATTAGATAAGAAGCATCCCTATTGGCCTTAACAACCAATTGAGAATTTATAAAATTGAGCCCAGGAAAAAGGTCTGGCCCATGTATTACAAACTCTGGACATTAAAAATAAATAATTATAGCTGGGCGTGATGGCACATGCTTGTAATCCCAGCATTTGGGAGGCTGAGACCAGAGGATCCGGGTTCGCGGCCAGCCCCAGCTACCTAGTGAGGCACTCCGTAACTTGGTGAGACCCTGTTTCAAAATAAAGAATAAAAAAATAGGGCTGGGGGTATAGCTCGGAGGTAGAATGCCCCTGAGTTCAATCCCCAGTACCGCAAAAAAAAAAAAAAAAAAAAAAATGGGACTGGGGGTGTAGCTCGGAGGTAGAATGCCCCTCAGTTCAATCCCCAGTACCAAATAAATAAATAAATAAACAAACAAACAAACAGTTCAGAAAATAAAATAAACGGGCGCGGTGGTGCACATCTGTAATCCCAGTACTTGGGAGGCTGAGACAGAAGGATCACCGCTTCAAGGCCAGCCTCAGCAATTTAGTGAGACCCTGTCTCAAAAGGGCTGAGGGTGTAGTGTGGAGGTAGAATGGCCTTGGGTTCCATCCCCAGTACCAAAATAAATAAATTTAATTAAAAATGGGCTGGAGATATATTGGGTAGTAGAGTACCTCTGTCTTGAATCGGTCAGTACCAAAAAAAAGAGGTAGATAAAATAACTCTGGACTAGAGTTCTAGAGGATGGACTATGAAACTAGAAACCAATTATGAGGCTATCTCACTAATCCAAGTAAATAATAATAATTGCTTAAATTAGTGTTGAAACAGTGGAAATGAGCCGGGCGTGGTGGCGCACGCTTGTAATCCGGCATTCAGGAGGCTGAGACCGGAGGATCCGGGTTCGCCGCCAGCCTCAGCTACTTAGTGAGGCACTCCGCAACTTAGTAAGACTTGGTTTCAAAATAAAGAATAAAAAAATAGGGCTGGGGGTGTAGCTTGGAGGTAGAATGGCCCTGAGTTCAATCCCCAGTACCGCAAAAAAAAAAAAGTGAAAATGATAAAAAGTGTTGGGTTCAGGCATAATTCGAAAGCAGATGGCTTGACTGTGGGGTTTAGGAATCATAGAGGTCTACTAGATTTGGGGTTTGAGCAACCGGGTGAGTGGGGTGCAAAGGTTGAGGTGCTTAGTAGACATCAGGTAGAATTCCATATACTAACATATAAGACTGAAGGTTAGGAAAACCTAGAGCTGGAGATAAAATTGTACAAGCATTTATGTCAACAGTGTTGAGAAGCAGTAGGCCTTAAAGGAGATCTGAATTTGCCTCTGCCCCTCCTGTTTCTTTCTGTAATCTTTTTTTTTTTTTTCCTTCGGTACTAGGGATTAAACTCAGGGGCATTCTACCTCCGAGCTATACCCCCAGCCCTATTTTTTATTCTTTTATTTTGAAACCGAGTCTCACTAAGTTGCGGAGTGCCTCACTAGGTAGCTGAGGCTGGCCGAGAGCGAACCCGGATCCTCTGGTCTCAGCCTCCCGAATGCTGGGATTACAAGCAAGTGCCACCACGCCCGGCTTTCTTTCTGTAATCTTGATCAAATTATTGAGTCTCTCTGAGCTTTACTTGGAGGATTTTTTTTTTTTTTTTTTTTTTTTTTTTTGCGGTACTGGGGATTGAACTCAGGGGCATTCTACCTACAAGCTACACCCCCAGCCCTATTTTTTATACTTTATTTTGAAACCAGGTCTCGCTAAATTGCGGAGTGCCTCACTAGACAGCTGAGGCTGGCCACGAACCCAGATCCTCCGGTCTCAGCCTCCCGAATGCTGGGATTACAAGCGTGCACCACCATGCCTGGCTTACTTGGAGGATTATAATTCCTTTTCTCATGGAATTATTTGTGGGCATCAAAGGAAAAATGTATTTGATTATTTTTTTCAAAAATTTTTAAAATAATGTATTCAAAGCACTTGACATGTATTTGGAATATAGCTAAGTGCTCACAAAATTAGAACTTTTTTTTTTTTTTTTTTTTTTCAGCACTGGTGATTGAACTCAGGGCCCCTCTGCCACTAAGCTACATCCCCAGTCCTTTTTACTTTTTAAATTTTGAGACAAGGTCTCACCAAGTTGTCAAAGGGGGCCTGGAACTTGGAATCCTTCTACCTCAGCCTCCAGAGTCGCTGGAATTAAAGACATTAACCATTATGCCTGGCAAAATTAAAACTTTTTAAAACTGTCATAAAGCCAGGCATGGTGGTGCACACCTATAATCCCAGTACTTGGGAAGCTGAGATAGGACAATCACAGATTCAAGGACGGTCTCAGCAAATAGTGAGACTCTCATCAACCTAGGGAGACCCTGCTTCAAAATCAAAATTTTAAAAATAGGGCTGAGGGTATAGCTCAGAGGTAGAATGCCCCTGGGTTCAAACCCCAGTACTACACCAAAAAAACAAAACTGTCATAAGTCACCTTGTACCTTGTGGGGAAAATTATAGCCAGTTGAGTTTATGACCTTTTAGTTAGTTTTTTTTTTTAATTATGCTTATATGTACATAGCCTGTATCATTCTAATTTTCTAGAAAAGAAAATTGGTCTACTTTTCTTTCAGAAACCTTTTCAGTGATCTCATGACTTTTTTTTTTTTTTTTTTTTTTGCGGTACTGGGGATTGAGCCCAGGGGTATTCTACCTCAGAGCTACACCCCAGTCCTATTTTTTATTCTTTATTTTGAAACAGGGTCTCACTAAGTTGTGGAAAGCCTCACTAAGTAGCTGAGGCTGGCCGTAAACTCGGATCCTCCGGTCTCAGCTTCCCAAATACTGGGATTACAAACGTGCAACACCACACCCGGCTTCATGACTTCTTTTTTGATCAATATCATGAGGAGTAATAGAGTGCTTCTGAATTTAGAGGTCTCCTGTTCGTGAATAAACCTTCATAACCACATTCTCTTCAACATTCATTATATTCATATTTTGGAAACTACCTTAGATTAGGCTGTGATGCCATTTAAGGAAAACCAGTACCACAACTTTTCTCTGGCCCCAAATTGGCCAACATATGACCCACATACATTGATTTTTTTTTTTTTTAATGACTTGCTCTTAAAGGTATTGCATGTGTTACTGCTTTCCCAGGTATGGTGATTATTACATACAAGTACAGTAGTCTGTAAACAACAAGACAAGGTCCTTGAAAAAGAAAATAGACAACACTGATACTTTTTTTTTTTTTTTTTTTTTTTTTTTTTTTTTTGCGGTACTGGGGATGGAACTCAGGGGCATTCTACCTCCAAGCTACACCCCCCAGCCCTATTTTTTATTCTTTATTTTGAAACCAGGTCTCACTAAGTTGCGGAGGGCCTCACTAAGTAGCTGAGGCTGGCCACGAACCCGTATCCTCCAGTCTCAGCCTCCCAAATGCTGGGATTACAAGCATGCGCCACCACGCCCGGCAACACTGATACTTCTTGGTGCCAAAAAAATCATTCAGTACTCTCATTGTCCCCATATCCAAATAAAGTGAAAAAAAAAATTGGTTAACCAGGCATGGTGGCATGTGCCTCTAGTGAGGCAGGAGCATCCTTGAATTAGGTTGAGGCAAGCCTGGGTAACATAGTAAAACCCCATCTCTAGCTAGGCATGGTAACACACCTGCAATTCCAGTACATGGGAGGCTGAGACAGGAGGACTGCAGGTTCAAAGACAGCCTCAACATTGTAGGAAGACTCTCAGCGACCTAGTAAAACCCTGTTTGAAAACAAAAAAATAAAAAGGGCTGGGGTGAGGGGAGTATAGCTCAGAAGTAGAATGCCCTGAGTTCAATCCCCAATACCAAAAAAAAAAAAAAAATCTCAAAAAGAAAAAATAAATATTGTTATACTCATGGAGCAAAGTCCATAAATATGGACATGAACAAATGGTTATGAACTAGATACCAAAAGGTGCTTTTTTCAGATAAGTAGAAATGAATAGAAATTGAAATAGCACTATAATTTTTGTAACATAGAACTGCGAGCTATGGAAAAGCCCCTAATACAGCAGGACACTACAGTGACTAACCATACCAGTAGGCTTAGGGGCAAGATTTCCTGGGACATGATATATTCAATGGTAAGCCAGGTGTGGTGGCGCAAACTTGTAATCCCAGTACTTGGGAGGCTGAGACTGGAGGATCTCAGGTTTGTGGCCAGCCTCAGCTACTTAGTGAGGCCCTCTGCAACTTAGTGAGACCCTGTTTCAAAATAAAGAATTAAAAATAGGGTTGGGGACATGGCTCAGAGGTAGAATGCCCCTTGGTTCAATCCCTAGTACCACACACACACACACACACACACACACACACACACACACACAAAAAAATTCAATGATAAAACTAGGAAATCCAAGGCACCCCACCAAAAATTCATGTATATAATTGTTTTCAAAACCAGGTAGAAGCCGGGCGTGGTGGCGCACGCTTGTAATCCCAGCATTCAGGAGGCTGAGACCAGAGGATCCCGGTTCGCGGCCAGCCTCAGCCACCTAGTGAAGCATTCCACAACTTAGTGAGACCCGGTTTCAAAATAAAGAGTAAAAAATAGGGCTGGGGGTGTAGCTCGAAGGTAGAACACCTCTGAGTTCAATTCCCAGTACTGCAAAAATAAAAAAAAACAGGTAGAAGCTGGGTGTGGTGGTGAACACTTGTAATTCCAGTACTTGGGGGAGACTGGAGGATTGCAGGTTCAAAGCCAACTTAGGTAACTTATTGAGGCTCTCAGCAACCTAGTAAAACCCTGTTTCCAAATAAAAAATAAAACGGAGCCGGGCGTGGTGGCGCATGTTTGTAATCTCAGCATTCAGGAGGCTGAGACCAGAGGATCCGGGTTCTCGGCCAGCCTCAGCTACCCAGTGAGGCACTCCGCAACTTAGTGAGACTCGGTTTCGAAATAAAAGAATAAAAAATAGGGCTGAGGGTATAGTTTGCTGGTAGAATGCCCCTGAGTTCAATCCCCAGTACCGCAAAAAAAAAAAAAAAAAAAAAAAAAAATAAATAAAAAGGGATTGGAGGTGTAGCTTGGAGGTAGAATTCCTCTGGGTTCAATCCCTAGTACAAACAAACAAAAACAGGTAGAAAGAAATTGCTTTTTGCCATTCTGTTTATAAAATTTATTTCAATGGATTTTGGTTTTTCTTCAGTGTCTAGGGTTCCTGTTTTAGTAGGGAAGAGGTAAGAAAATTAAAATTTAATTTAAATGTAACATAAAAGTAAACTTTAACAAGAACACTAAGAGAAATACTGATGAGCTTCTTAAGTAGTTTGCATTTTTAAAAAATCTGTCTGTGTACTTCAGGATTTGTAACAAACACCAATTAAGTGTTACACCATTGTTAAGAGGCAGATTTTATCTCACCAATTCTAAGAGGTAAATAATAATGAGGCATAAAGAAACAGAGGTTATCTGCCTTATTGGAAGTCTGGTAGAGATAGTAACAACCAAAAATGCAACCAAATATTCCTGACCATAGCACTTTAAGATATCCTGTACCTTGTCTTCTAGAGTACAACTTTATTTTTTTATTATTATTATTTATTATTATTTTTTTTTTGGCAGTACTAGGGATGGAACCCAGGGGCAATCTACCTCTGAGCTACACTCCTAGCCCTATTTTTAATTCTTTATTTGGAAACAGGGTCTCACTAATTTGTGGAGGGCCTCACTAAGTAGCACAAACCCGGATCCTCCTGTCTCAGCCTCCCAAGTACTGGGATTGAACATGCAGTTTTATACAGGTAATTATCTATAGTATGTGGTAAGATAATGCAGGACCTAAAAGTGCATACTATCATCTAATTAGTCATATATACAAAACTACAGTGTCTATGTTTCCCATAATTGGAGTTAAATGTGTGCTTATATTGTAATAAAAAATAGCAATGCTCACCCCTCAAAAGTGAATGTATAGCCGGGCGTGGTGGCGCACGCTTGTAATCCCAGCATTCGGGAGGCTGAGACCGGAGGATCTGGGTTCGCGGCCAGCCTCAGCTACCTAAGTCAGGCACTCCGCAACTTAGTGAGACCCTGTTTCCAAATAAAGAATAAAAAATAGGGCTGGGGGTATAGCTCGGAGGTAGAATGCCCCTGAGTTCAATCCCCAGTACCGCAAAAAAAAAAAAAAAAAAAGTGAATGTATAGTTTTCCTAATAACCCTACTACTTGAAGAAAAAAGTGTGTTGTGGTTCGTGGTGGTGGTGGTGGTGGTGGTGGTGGTGGTGATGGTGTTGAGCCAGGTCTTGCCCAAGCTGGGGTCTAACCTGTTATCTTTCTGCCTCTGAGGAGCAGCTGGGATTACAGGCATGCACCACCATGCCCAGCTAGAAAAAGTATTTTTCTAACAAAAGTTCACAAAAGAAACACTTCTCTGTAGTTCACAATATCTCTAGTTTATTGTGCTGCCTTGTGGATATATTTGAGTAAATGAATAAATGAATGGGCAAAAAGTGATCAAGTTATTATAGAGTCTATACTGTATGCCAGACTAGGTACATATGCATTTTAAATTTATTCCTTATGATCTTGCAAAGTTGGAATTCTTTATTTTTATAGATGAAAAAGGCTCAAAGATGAACAGTAGCTTGCCCAAATGCACAATCCAAGTTTTCAGAGTTCAAGTTCACTGTTTTTCCTGTACAATTCTTAGTAATTGTAACAAGATTTTTTTTATATTGGGGTTTGAACCCAGGGGCATTCTACCCCTGAGATACATCCCCAGTCCTTTTTTATTTTGAAACAGGGTCTCAATAAGTTGCTGAGGGTCTCACTTAATTACTGAGGCTGACCTCGAACCTGTAATCCTTCTATCTCAGCCTCCAGTGTACTGGGATTACACATGTGTACTACCAGTCCCAGCTATAGTAAGATCTTATTCCTGTTCTAAAATGTCTTCATGCCGGGCGTGGTGGCGCACACTTGTAATCCCAGCATTCGGGAGGCTGAGACCGGAGGATCCAGGTTCAGGGCTAGCCTCAGCTACCTAGTGAGGCACTCTGCAACTTAGTGAGACTCGGTTTCAAAATAAAGAATAAAAAATAGGGCTGGGGGTATAGCTCGGAGGTAGAACACCCCTGAGTTCAATCCCCAGTACCGAAAAAAAAAAAAAAAAATAGGGCTGGGGGCGTAGCTCGGAGGTAGAATGCCCCTGAGTTCAATCCCCGGTACCGCAAATAAATAAATAAATAAATAAATAAATAAATAAATAAATAAATAAATAAATAAATAAATAAGATGTCTTCATATTTGTTAAAATGGAGTAATTGCTATCAACCTTACTGTGATATACTGTTGGCATATAACAAATAATAAATAAGAATAGAATGAATAGGTGTGTTATCCTCTACTCATAAAGTCCTGCTTTATTCTTTTTTTTTTTTTTTTGTGGTACTAGAGATGGAACTCAGAGGCATTCTACCTCTGTTCTACACACCCAGCCCTATTTTTTACTCTTTATTTTGAAATAGGGTCTCACTAAGTTGCGGAGGGCCTCACTAAGTAGCTGAGGCTGGCTGGGAACCCAGATCCTTTGGTCCCAGCCTCCCAAGTACTGGGATTACAAATATGCGCCACCACGCCCAGCCATAATTTATTTTAGAGAAAGAGATATAAATTAGAAGACTAAATCCCCAGTTATACAATAAAAGAAAATGGTAACTGTGCAATCAAAGGGATGTCACACGTCAAGAAGAAAGGCACAAGTGGGAAGTGCTAAAGGAGTTCAAAGGAGCTAGAAGTCAATGGACTCAGGTCTTCAAGAGCATAATATGCTAGACTTTCTTATGTCCGCATGCTTTCTTACCTGCTGTCATCTCTGCCTGTCCTTCTTCCTAAGTTGTGGAGTACCTCACTAAGTAGCTGAGGCTGGCCGTGAACCCGGATCCTCCAGTCTCAGCTTCCCAAATACTGGTACTATAAGCGTGCACCACCAAGCCCCGCCTGGACAATTTTATTTTTTATATGGAAACAAAGTCTCACTAAGTTGCTGAGGCTGTCCTCCAATCTGCAATTCTCTTATCTCATCCTCCCAACTACTGGGATTACAGACATGCACCACCACACCTGGCTGGTACCTCAACTTTTAATATTTTGTGGCAAGGTAGAATTGAAACATCAATACAAATGATACAAGGTGGCTTGATTAGGAACAAGTAGAGGACTGCAACAGGATCTGAGGATATAAGCAACTGAAAGAACCCAGAAATAGCAGCACCTGACTGGTCTACATAACCCCGAAGCTCTCAGACATGAAAAGGTTTTTCTTCTTTCGTGCTTTTCCTTTTTTGGTTCTCTTGGTTTGGGAGTTCTTTTGCTTTAGTTTGTTTGAGATAGTACCATGATTTAAAAAGCTCTAATAGAGCCGGGCGTGGTGGCGCACGCTTGTAATCCCAGCATTCGGGAGGCTGAGACCGGAGGATCCGGGTTCGCGGCCAGCCTCAGCTACCTAGTGAGGCACTCCGCAACTTAGTGAGACTCGGCTTCAAAATAAAGAATAAAAAATAGGGCTGGGGGTATAGCTCGGAGGTAGAATGCCCCTGAGTTCAATTCCCAGTACCGCAAAAAAAATAAAAAAATAAAAAAAATAAAAAGCTCTAATAGGAGCCGGGCGTGGTGGCGCACGCTTGTAATCCCAGCATTCGGGAGGCTGAGACCAGAGAATCCGGGTTCGAGGCCAGCCTCAGCTACCTAGTGAGGCACTCCGCAACTTAGTGAGACTCGGTTTCAAAATAAAGAATAAAAAAAATAATAGGGCTAGGGGTATAGCTCGGAGGTAGAATGCCCCTGAGTTCAATATCCAGTACCGCAAAAAAAAAAAAAAAAAAAAAAAAAAAAAGCTCTAATAGGGCCAGGGATATAGCTCAGTAGTAGAATGTTTGTGTAACATGCATGAGGCCCTGAATTCCATCTCCAGAAACACACACACACACACACACACACACACACACAGAGTAATAATAACAACAACAAAATAATAAAAGGCATAGTCATCACTTCCAACTCCAGGAACCAAATACCACACCTTATACTTATTTTGCAATGTGGTTGAGAACCGGTTTTTCAATTTTTTCTTTCCAGCCATACTCTCAGCGTCATCATCAATACAGTAATAATGGAAGGCTTATGATATATGACTTCTTGTCCAGAATTCTGTATGAGCTACTTCACAATTTGCCTTCATGAAAAGACAACTTAACATGTTGAATGCATGGGGGTTTTTTTGTTTGTTTTTTCTTTTTTTGCGGTACTGGAAATTGAACTCAAAGGCATTCTACCTCTAAGCTACATCCCCAGCCCTATTTTTTATTCTTTATTTTGAAACAGGGTCTCACTAAGTTGCGGAATGCCTCACTAGGTAGCTGAGGCTGGCTGAGAACCTGGATCCTCCAGTCTCAGCCTCCCAAATACTAGGATTACAAGCATGCACCACCACGCCCAGCTTGGATGCATGGTTTTGACACCCTCAAATGCTGAAGCACTGAACAGAGTTTCCTATTTAAAAGAGTTTGAAAAGCCAGGAGTAGTGGTACATGCTTGTAATCCCAATACTTAGGAGGCTGAGACTGGAGGATCACAGATTCATGGCCAGCCTCAGCTACTTAGTGAGACTCTCCACAACTTAGTGAGACCCTGTTTCAAAATAAGGAATAAAAAATAGGGCTGGGGGCGTAGCTCAGAGGTAGAATGTCCCTGGGTTCAATCCTCAGTACTGCAAAAAAACAAAAATAAAAATAAAAATAAAATAAAATACAAGAGTTTGAAAAACTTAAAATCACTATATTGTACCTAAATGTTATTAAAATAGAATAGGTCCAAAGGTTATATCATAGTTATTGGTTAATATATTTGTTTGCATAAAGCAAAACCAGATGTTTGGACACATTTTTTATCTTTTTTTTTTTTTTTTTTTTTTTTTGGCGGTACTGGGGATTGAACTCAGGGGCATTCTACCTCCGAGCTATACCCCCAGCCCCATTTTTTATTCTTTATTTTGAAACCGAGTCTCACTAAGTTGCGGAGTGCCTCACTAGGTAGCTGAGGCTGGCCGCGAACCCGGATCCTCCGGTCTCAGCCTCCCGAATGCTGGG
>PVLC010007954.1:0-60839 GCA_004027655.1 Graphiurus murinus
GTGGTGGCGCACGCTTGTAATCCCAGCATTCGGGAGGCTGAGACCGGAGGATCTGGGTTCGAGGCCAGCACTCAGCTACCTAGTGAGGCACTTCACAACTTAGTGAGACTCGGTTTCAAAATAAAGAATAAAAAATAGGGCTGGGGGTATAGCTCGGAGATATAATGCCCCTGAGTTCAATCCCCAGTACTGCAAAAAAAAAAAAAAAGTACAAAATCTCTCTTCTTTTTCTCCCTATCATTTTTATACTGCAATCTAGGTCCTTCCTTTATAAGAGGTCTGGAATTCTATTTATTTTTGAATTAACAAGAGGTAAAAAGATCCATTCTGACATTTTTGGTCGGAGTCCAGTGTTTTCTAGGTATATCGTCTATGGAAATTCAGTTAGGTCAAGGTCTCCTCCCTTCTTTGTTTATAAGACTAATTTTGGAATTATACCATTATCAGGAAATGGTGCTCCCTTCCTTCTGTCCATCCCTTAGGAATTTTTTTTTTTTAAGTCTCTTGGCTTCTGTATCCAGAGAGGTTGAATGAAAGGGCAAGGACCAGCTAAATGTCAGACAAGGCACATGGGAACTGGAGCGTGATCAATTTCAAAGGTTTCCTTCTTAGCCATGGTGACTGCTATGATCACCAGGAGAATGTGGACTGTTTGGGAATGCTGTTAAATTTCCCAGACAAGAGCCAAGGAGGAGGAAGCTTCCTTTCAGGATATTTGCAGAGCAGCTCTGGGCACTCCTTTGTCAAACATCAGCAGATGGACACTTATTCGTCAACATAAGATGAATTGAGGACTTTGGAATGCAAACAATTGTCAGCCAGCTGTCAACGCTGGTACAGCTGTCCACAGCATAAACTTCTCCTTGACAAAGTAGAAAAGGTGACCAGTGCTCACTCCTGCAGCTCCCCAGGAAGCTCTCTGCATTTTATTTAGTGACTGATAGTTTCCTGATTGGAGGTTGAGTTAGAGATTAGCTGCATTAGAGGTTACCTGATTAGAGGTTGAGGTTAGAGATTAGCTGCATTGGTCTTATGGATAAATATGGAGGAAGAACGAATCCTTTTGTGGGGCATGAGCTCATCGAATCAAATTTAAAAGGGGCATACCAGATTCTTCTGGACAAATGGATGCCCTCTGTTTGAGGGCATAGAATTTATGTGCATTGTGGTAGTCTGGAAGAGAGAGAGAGAGAGAGAGAGAGAGAGAGAGAGAGAGAGAGAGAGAGAATTGTTTTTTTAAAGGTACAATGATTTGGATCAGAAAGAAATTTAGGGCCAAGATACAGCCCAGTGGTAGATTGCTTGCCTAGCATGAATGAGGACCTGAATTCGATCCTTAGCACCACAAAAGCAAAGGAAAAAAGAACTGTAAGCGGAGCAGCAGTGTTCTTTGGTTGCTTATTATGTAGTTGGAGCCCAGAGAAGTGTGTTAACCTCATGCCAGCAGGATAAACAGGGCCTGCGAGACTGAGACTATTTCCACTTTTTATTATTTATTTATTTATTTATTTTGGAACTAAGGATTGAACCCAGGGGCATTCTACCTCTGAGCTATACCCACAACCCTATTTCTTATTCTTTATTTTGAAACAGGGTCTCACTAAGTTGTGGAGGGCCTCACTAAGTAGCCAAGGCTGGTCATGAACTTGTGATCCTCCTGCCTCAGCCTCCCAAGTATTGGGATTACAAGTGTGCACCACCACGCCCTGCCTATTCCCACATTACTACAGATGTTTTCCTTGATCCCAGAATCTGTAGCTGAGATGTCACCCTGACCTTTCACACGTCCCTGGAAGTCCTGCCACTCATCATCCCCATCTGAGCACCACTGGAGCATCTGCTCCACAAAGATGGTCCAGACATGATCTGGCCACCCTCTTCCACAGCCATTCCCAGTGAATAAGGAAGGAGCCCTATTCATAGTCCAGAGAATTTTGAACAGAACCTGGCAAAAAAAGGAGAGAGCCCCCAGCCACAGACAGAAATCAAATTACTATAAATTGATCAATTATCACTCAGAAAATAAATTTCTGAGGCCAAGGACGGGATGCAAGAGATGGCAAAGAGATGCATATATGCTTCACAAATGGAAGAAAACAAGAATTCTTCAGTCCGCAAAGGCACAACAAGTTCTTGTAAGACAGTTTCATAAGCTGGGCATGCTAATGCATGCCTGCCTGCAAGCCTGCAATCTCAGTACTTAGGAGGCTGAGATGGCAGGATCACAGGTTCTAGGCCAGCCTCAGCAACTTAGTGAGACCCTATATCAAAAAAAGCCGGGCATGGTGGCGCACCCTTGTAATCCCAGTCCTTGGGAGGCTGAGACTGGAGGATCCCAGTTTGTGGCCAGCCTCAGCTACTTAGTGAGGCCCTCCGCAACTTAGTGAGACCCTGTTTCAAATAAAGAATTAAAAAAAAAATTAGGGCTGAGGGTGTAGCTCCAAGGTAGAATGCCCCTGGGTTCGACCCCCTAGTACTGGAAAAAAAAAAAAAAAAAGAGCCAGAAGTATAGTTCAGAGCTGCCTCAGAATGCCCCTGGGTTCAATCCCCAGTCTTTGCCTCCTTTTAAAAAAAAAAAAAAAAAAAAAAAAAGCCAGATTAACAAGATAAAATGTATTAACTTAGAATTCCTCTATTCCTATAGAATTCCTCTATTACTTTGTCATTAAACATTCCTATATGTATATATATATATATATGTATAAGAAAATAGGGTGGCAAAGTTTTGTCATACTCAGCTGTCTATAATAGGATTTTGACTTCAAGTAAAAGTCTACCTTCTCAGTCTATACCCAGTGGTACATTCACCTGTTTGACAAAGGATTCCTTTTAGTCCCTTCCTCCCAACTGAACAGAGAATTGGCTTTGATGGGTCTTCAGGGTGAATAGGTCTTCCTAAATATGGATGAGTGCCAAAACCTCTGGTCCTAACGCAGGTTGATAAGTAAACTTCTGTTTTGAAAAATAGTCAATTTTTAATATGCTTTTTTATTTGTGTAAGGCATGCCACAAACAGACACTATTCATTTTCATTTTAAGTTATATGTAATGTTAATTAGTTCATACATAATCATATTTACTATTTAAAAGATTAATTGGATCTTTAAAATGATAACTCTTTTAAAATACATTTTCAGGTAGGCACAAGGTTACTGAAGCAGGAGGATCCCCTCAGACCAGGAGTTTGAGGCCAGCCTGGGCAACGTAATGATAGCCCGTGTCAATATATATATATGCATATATATACATATATATATATATGAATTTAATTTAAAAACACATTTTTCGTTTCCAATCTTTAATATAACATACATCCACAGTGTTCATATTATTACAGCTAAGTCAGGATACCACATAATATGAGTTTTGACATGTAAACTTACATTCATACTCAAATATTTGAAATGAGAACCATGTTCTTGAATTCTGGTTATGTTACCACTGCACTTAGAGTTCAAATAATATTGCACAAGAGAAGGGAAATGCTGCATTTATTTAACTGATCTCCTTTGTGGTTGTTAGTCACTCAGTATCTTAGGGTCTTAGAAGCAAAGGTTAATAGAATGGAATTAACTCCACAAATATGAAAGGCATTGAGGAAAATACAGAGATGACTACTCTGAATGTGAGTCAGAATTTAGCTTTTTTTAATCGAATCAAAAGAAAAAATACTGGAGCCAGACCTTGTAGAATCCTTCTACCTTGATGCTGTAAATAGAATTTTCTGATACAAATTTTCATAGCCATAATTCTTCAACGTTGTCCCAAGAGTCAATAATTGAGTTTGAGAAAAGATGCCCTTCTTTTGAGGTTGCTTTTGATCTGAAGCCAAAAGGAAGCAATTTATTCAGCAGAAACTGTGGGTTCTAAACAAAGATATGTATGTGGAAATATTGGCAAACAAAATAAAGTTCCTTAATTTGTTTGTCAATAAAGCAGTATCAAGATCAAGATAAGATTTCATGGCAATGCATGCCTGTAATCCCAGCTACTCTGGAAGATGAAGGCAGGATTGCAAGTTCAAGAATAGCCTGGACAAGCCGGGCGTGGTGGCTCACGCTTGTAATCCCAGCATTCGGGAGGCTGAGACCGGAGGATCCGGGTTCGCGGCCAGCCTCAGCTACCTAGTGAGGCACTCCGCAACTTAGTGAGACTCGGTTTCAAAATAAAGAATAAAAAATAAGGCTGGGGGTGTAGCTCGGAGGTAGAATGCCCCTGAGTTCAATCCCCAGTACCGCAAAAAAAAAAAAAAAAAAAAAAAAAAAAAAAAAAAAAAAAAAAAAAAAAAAAAAAAAAAAAAAAAAAAAAAAAAAAAAAAAAAAAAAAAAAAGAATAGCCTGGACAACTTAGCAAGACTCCATCTCAAAATAAAATAAAAAGGGCAGGGGGTGTAGCTCAATGGTAGAGCATCCCTGGGTTCAATCCCCAGTATTGCAAGAAAAAAGAGATGATGCCAGGGATTCGCTCCGGGATAAAATCTTAAGGAAATGGAAATATACTTGAGGTTTTCCTTTCTTTCCTTCCCTCTGGGCACATGCTGATGAGCTCTTAATGTATATTTCCTAACATGGCTGTAGTGCTTTGGAAATATTCCTGTAGGAAACTGATACGCCTATCCATCTTTATTGTTTCAATTACATCAGCTTTCCTTTGGGTTGATATAATCTAAGACATAAAAAAAAAATACTACTGCCTTTTTTTTTTTTTTTTTTTGCAACACTGGGGATTGAACCTAGGGGCATTCTACCTCCAAGTTACACCCCAGTCCTATTTTTTATTTTTTATTTTTGAAACAGGGTCTCACTAAGTTGCAGAGGGCCTCACTAAGTAGCTGAGGCTGGCCGTGAACCCAGATCCTCCCATCTCAGCCTCCCAAGTACTGGAATTACAAGCATGCGCCACCACCATGCCCGGCTTCTTGCCTTTTTATTTTTTTTAAACACTAATTTTGCAAGTAAATTTCCATCCTAGTGAAATTTTATTTGTGTTATCCCTGGGTTTATTACATACATCCATTCTGTAAACACTATTTGGTGCTAATTGAGAGCTAAGTTCAAGAAACTTCCAGTCTACTGGTAAAGGCAGTTAAGCAAGGAGACATGATAAATGTCATGGCAGTGTGCACAAGCTGACGGACACGTAACTCAGCGTGAGGCCAGGAAAAGACGGAGAAGGTGGTCGTGGTGATAGGGGTGGTCTCCGAAGTCCTCTATGGAGAAGTTCCTGAAGACAGGGGAAGGGGTGGACTCAGGGGTGAAGGATCCATGGAAAAGGAAATACCTGACGCAGAGTCTATAGGCATCGGGCAGAGGGGAACTTGAGGGAATTTCCTGCTTGTGGCAGAAGCTGCTAATGTCACATTTCAATTGTACTCATCTCATGTGAATTTTATCTCTCTAGTATTATCTTTATTAATTTTTTCTCCTTCCTTGAAGTTCAATCAAAATTTTCTTTTCTCTTCCTCCCAACCTTGGGAACCAGTAGTCTACTTTCTCTCTCTGAGATTATCTTTTCTATGTCATTCATATAAATGGAATCATACAATCTTTGTTCTTTTGTCTCTGGTTTATTTCACTAAGTATGCTTTTAAGGTTCATTCATATTGTGGCATGTATTAACATTTCTTTCATTTTTATAACCAAACAATATTTCATTAAAAACTACTTTGTTGAAGTCGATTTTATCTTTATTTCAGAAATAGAATTAGTATGGCTTAGTAATGGGGTAGATATGGGAATAAAGAAGATGAAGGTAACCAGGATGTGAAAATAAGTGACAGGAGATTGATTTAATGAAATGGGGAAGACTGGAGAGGATATTCCTTTATCCTAATCAAACTAGATTAGACATCGTTATATACTGAATGGAGAATTCCTGAAGGATGTACCCCCTATATAACTCTTTTTTTCCCCCCTGCAGTACTGAGGATTGAATCCAGGGTTTTATTATGCTACGGCAAATGCTCTACCACTGAGCTCCATTCCTTTAAATCTTTTTTTTTTTTTTTTGAGACAGAGTTGTTGTAGTAATTATTTGAAGATTTTAAATTCAAATTCTTTACATAAAAATTAAATTGTACAATTTTCTGATGTCATTACATTTCTGAAGCAGCAGAGAAACCCCCCAAATTAGATAATAAACATCATAAAAACATATTATCTCAAACAAAAAGGTAGAAAATCCTGTTTTTTGTTGTTTTGTTACCATGTGATTCTGATTATATCAGAAACATTAATTACTGAATGAATTAGCAGAAGAAAAAAAGAAAAAAGATGAAGTCATTTCTAAATTTGTAAAAAAAAAAAAAAATGGTTTAGTATCTAAGATGCTGACATTAGTGGAGATGTAGCTTAGATGTCCAAATGTCTTAAAACAACCTATTTGAACTAAAATGTATTCCCAGTATAGGTGTAGGTCAGTACTAGAGCTTGTGCTTGGCATGTACAAGGCTCTGGGTTTGATCTCCAGCATCAAAAAAAGTAGTATGTGAATTTTACATATATTGGTGATATGGGAAGAATTTTAAATTTTACCTTCACTAGCACTAATAGTTCACTTGGCAACTAACAGTATGTCCTCCAACACTATAATATTGTCCTGATTTATGATGACATGACATTGTTTTACATGGTGTTCTAAAGAAAGAGTAGATAATTGTTAATATAAAGTAACTCAGAAATATACATTACAATTAACCAAATGTGCAAGAAAATTATTCTTTTAAAAGATAAGAGTCAGTTTAAATACAAGCTTATAACTCAAGGTTAGGAAGAAAAATAGTATAGAGAAGGTTGTGATAAAATAACAGAGAAAATAATGCTGTCCATTGTTTCGAGTAACAAAAAAATTGGCAGCAATCCAAGTACCACAGGAGACAAGATTAATATTAAGTATATCCGTCAACATCCTGTTTGGAAATCTCAGCCAGGATCAGAGGCATCTGAGAACAGACAAAGGGGGTTTCTTCTAAGAATGAGTCACTTTCCCTGTAGCAGAAAGCTGTAAAATACCAGTATGGGATGTTAGAAGTTAAACATCACTTCAAGATCATCTTGTCCAACTCCCATGCTTTACAGATGAGAGAACTGGGACCCAGGAAACCTCTGCACTCTGCTGCATGAGGAAGTAATTGGCAGGGTATAGACTGTGCAACTGCAGAATCAGATTCAGATCCCAGCTCAATGACTCAGACAATCTCCGAGCCTCAATTTCCTTAACTGTAACACAGAAATCAAAATATTTATGTATTTATTTTGCAGTACTGGGGATTGAACTCAGGGGCATTCTACCTCCGAACTACATCCCCAGCCCTATTTTTTATTCTTTATGTTGAAACATGGTCTCACTAAGTTGTGGAGTGCCTCACTAGGTAGCTGAGGCTGGCCGAGAACCTGGATCCTCCGGTCTCAGCCTCCCAAATGCTGGAATTACAAGCATGTGCCACGCACCCGGCTAAAATAGTTACTTTATAAAGTGGTTGAGAGATTGGGAGCAATGTATGTAAAAAACATCTGGCACACAGAAAATTAACAAATTCTAAGTCCTGGGATTAGTGGGAGCACAAGGACACTAAAGTGGGTGCTCTCAATATAAATGAGGAAATCCTTGATCAGTGGACCTCTTCCTAAAGGGGGTAAAGGGAGGGGTTATTGTACTATTCTATAAAGACTTAGTCCTTTAATAACCCAGAAATGTCAAATGAGTCAGTACTGCATAAAATATCAAATGGGATATACTTGGTTTTCCAGAGCATCAACGTATCAAAGATGGTTCAACAAAAAAGACAAAAATCTAATCACTTGGGAAAAACACTTCTAAATATAGCTGAAGGACTCTTTCTGAACTTAATCTTTCAAATCTAAATATATGTAGGCATTGGAGTATCAATACTGCATATATGTATGCCAAATTAGACTTTTTAAAGTGATGCCATGGTCTATCTTGCTTAGTTCAGCAAGATTACATTTGATTTATCTAACATTTAAAACAGAAAAACTACAAACCTTCAAAGATCAAGTGAATTATAGCAGAGAGGTGAAGAAAGATTGTTTAAGCCTTTATAGTTTGTAAAAGGATGAGCAAAGATAAAATATTTGTCTTAAACTATCTCCATTGTACATGTACTACATGACACAGAAGTATAGGCCTTCCACTTACAAGATACATTTAATGAATCACAGATGATCTAATTTTTCATATCCTTTAGTCCTATTTAATATCTAATTCATTTGTATAGACACAGTCATTGGCCATAACATGTTAAATGAGGATGAACAATTTAAGTTTCTATAACCAGGTATCTGCTCTACTTAATACCTTCTTTAGGTGGTCCCTTTGAAAACTCATATGAACCCAAGTCTATTAGCCAATATCCTATAACTAGTATCTCCTGGTTTCTACTTGGTTGTTTCCAATAGAGTTGCCAGTATGGTTATGGATCTCTCAATGGCTGAAAAAAGTAAGAGGCACATAAAATTTTAGAATCAGAAAGATCTTTTCAAGGCCAAAAATTAGACCATTAATCCACAGATTAAATTCAGTGTTTTCTATGTTCCTTCAATTAATGATCTGTGCTTTATGTTTGATATAATATTTTCAACTACTTAACAATCAAGGGATTTCATGTTGCAAATAGGATTTCCAGCTTCCCTTGGAAAACTGGGCAATCTGGAAACCCTGGGCTTGGATTCTTGCCTGGCAAACTTTGATTAGAGCTAAACAGTGGCCACCCCTTAAATGCAATGAGTTCTCTCTGTTTTGCCCCATCTCCCGTCATTCCCGATGCAGACTGATCTTACCTATCTTGACCAAAGCCACATCTCACAGAAGGAAGAAATAAAAACCCAGAGAGATCAAAAGACTGAACCTAGCTCCAAGCCCAGATCTCTTTGAATTATGCTGCTTCCCATTTTAGAAAGTCCTTAGTGAGTATTCATTCGTTAGTTACTTCCTGAGATGCATAAGTACAAAAATATAATCTAGAGTAATATTTAGAAGAAATGGAATACTTGGATAATAAGTAGGACCACCTCAGAGAAAATATTACTGATTGTTAATGGCTGTTGAGCTTGATCATAGGTTACAAAAACATACTCTTGAAGGAGAACAGATTGGTCTTCTTTTTTTTTGTTTTGTTTTATGTTTGGTGCTATGGGTTGAACCCAGGGCCTTGTACATGCTAGGCAAGTACTCTACCACTGAGCTGCACTCTTGGCCCCATTTTGTATGATATTTTAAAAATCTTTCCTTCCTTCATTCCTTTTTTCCTTTGTTCCTCCCTCCCTCCCTCCCTCCCTCCCTTCCTTCCTTCCTTCCCTCCCTCCCTCCCTCCCTTCTTTCTTTCTTCTTTCCTCCCTTCCTTCCTTCCTTCCTTCCTTCCTTCCTTCCTTCCTTCCTTCCTTCCTTCCTTCCTCCCTCCCTTTCTCCCTCCCTCCCTCCCTCCCCCACCCCTCTTTCTTGGTGGTACGAGGATTATCATTTTATTTCCAGACAGGGTCTCCCTAAATTGCCCAGGCTAGCCTCTAGCTTGCAGTCCTTCTGTCTCAGCCTCCCAAGTAGCTGGGATTACAGGTGTGGACCTCCACACCTGGCTTTAAATTAAAATCTTTTATTGGCTTTATTTGGCTCTTGAAGATTACAATGTATAGGATTCACTTAGCACACTAGTAGAATTTAAGTGTCTCTGCTCCTTTTAAAGCGGTTCTGACTTAACATGCCTGTGTTGAGATATAGGAATTTGCACTTTTAACGAGGGTGATTTGTTACACTTAATCATCAGAGAAAAAAGTCACTTTCATTTCTTCAGTTCTGATCTCAAGTCAAGTTCTCGGCCTTAATCCTGCTACTCTGTTCCCCTTTATTCAGAAAACAGACATTTCCTGCTTGTGGTTCCTGATTCTTTTCCTTCTTTTTCTGTGTTCTATGCTTGTGGTTTATTAAATAAAGACTCAAAGGAAAGATAATGAGATACATAATGATGGTGACCAGGATGCTAGGGTACAGTATCTTACTCTACTGACTGAGCACCTCTTTCAAAGGATGCTTTCTTTGCATTGAAAAATATTTTCCTTATGAACCAAATCTACCAGAAGCTTTTATAACTTAAGTTTGAAAGTTTCAGGTGAACTTGTTTTGTGCTTCTCCTTTAAAATGTGGTCTTAAAAGGTTTTATACTTCCTCTTTTATACTTTTTTTTGTGGTACTGGGGATTGAACCCAGGGGTATTCTACCTCTGAGCTACACCCCGGCCCTACTTTTTATTCTTTATTTTGAAACAGGGTCTCACCACTGTGTTGCAGAAGGCCTCACTAAGTAGCTGAGGCTGGCTGCAAACCTACGATCCTCATGTCTCAGCCTCTCAAGTACTGGCATGACAAGCATGTGCCACCACAGCTGGCCTCTTTTATACTTTAAACAGACTTTTCCTATAATCGAGCAAACAAAATAAATGTTGTTACACAGTAGATGTCTCACATTTGCCCATATCTGATTCCTTGTAATTAGACTAGATCTCATGTGCTCTATTATATCATAATTCATTCAAATGAGTCTGGTCTGGATTCCAAGGCAGAGGAAGCTGCTAGCGTGGGTTTCTGAGAGTCACCTGGTTCTTTAGGAAGAAAATAAGTTGTTTGAGGAGGAAGTCACAGACATGTTTTGAAATATAGTTTAAAGTGTTATAGAATGCATCTAATCTAAAACTCTGGAGTAAAAGTGAAGATTTATGTCTTTATTTCTCTGTTTTGCTCCCTGCCTCCTTCCCAGGGCATAGGGGGTGGGGATAGGACGAGGTGGTGTTGGGAGGCCTGCTTCTGGTAAAACAGAAGAAATCCTTTAATTCAAAAGTGCAAGAGCCAGGTATGGTAGCACACACTTGTAATCCCAGCATTTGGGAGCCTGAGACCGGAGGATCCAGGTTCTCAGCCAGCCTCAGCTACCTAGTGAGGCACTCCACAACTTAGTGAGACCCTGTTTCAAAATAAAGAATAAAAAATAGAGCTGGGGGTGTAGTTCGGAGGTAGAATGCCCCTGAGTTCAATCCCCAGTACTGCAAAAAAAAAAAAAAAAAAAAGTGAAAGGAGGGCCAGAGAAGCAACCATTCTCAACAGGCCTTTGCCTGAGGAGAGAAAGATGTTCAAGAAAGATGTTCAAGCCAGGCTCGGTCGTGCGCGCCATTCATCCTAGTTACTTGGAAAGCTGAGACAGGAGGATCCCAAATTGGAGGTCTGCCTGAGGAATTTGAGGGGACCCTGTCTGAAAGCAAATAATAATAATAGGGCTCAGGATGTGGCTCAGTGGCAGAGCACCCCTGGGTTCAATTCCAGTACTTCATTTAAAAAAAAAAAAAAAAGACCAAGAAAGGGCTGGGGTTGTATCCTAGCATGTAGGAGACCCTGCGTTCAATCTTCAATGCCACAAAAAAAGAAAAACAGAAGCCATGGAAAGGTTAGGGTACTTTCCAAAGGGAAACATGGGCACTGCTCCAAGGCAGTAGACCAAACTCCCCGGCAGCACAGACAGTGCACGGGTTTGCAGGAGAGGAAATGGTGGGAGAGATTCACTGGGGTACAAAGGGACTGGCTTACTCGTAAAGCTTCAGTGTCAACAAGCCAGAGGGCCTACTGAACTTAAAGAACATAAACACTACCTGTCAACTGCCAGCCATAAATGCCAAAAGTTATATGGAGCATTAAAAAAATAGAAAAAGATTCAATGAGAAAAACAGTTGTCCATCCAAACTCAATTGCCCAGCATAGAATCTGCGGATTCAAAGTTCACATGTGGGTTTGCAGAAGCTCAATTTCAAGACCCAGGCCTGATCTTGACTTCTTAGAGACTCACAATTTGTAGTGTTTTCAAAATTACAGTAAATTTTCATAACAACCTGCACATCTTATACTCAAATACCCTGGATGCATGAATTCCCCACAAGAGTGACAACAGGGCATGATAAGGGGGCACGGGCTCTGAATTCTGTGTGGGCCATCAGGTCCCCTCTGTGGTTGCCCTCAGCTTGATGCTTCCATGGAGAGGCTTAAGTAATGCTTTCAGAGTCCCAGCCAGGCATGGCAGTGCACACTTGTAATCCCAGTACATGGGAGGCTGGGACTGGAGGATTGTGGGTTCATGTCAAGCCTCAGCTAAATTCAGTGAGGCCCTCCACAACTTAGTGAGACCCTATTTCAAAATAAAGAAAAAAAATAGGGCTGGAGGTGTAACTTGGAGGTAGAATGCCCTGGGTTCAATTCCCGTACTGAAAAATAAGTTAAAAAAATTACCTGCACTCACACGTTTACCATCACATGCAGATTTAACCATAATTTTTCAGAAATGCTTTAACATCACTGTGAAAGGAAAACATGTAGAATGAAAAGAACCAAAAAAAAAAAAAACTGTAATCTGAACCCCAGCTTTATTAATCCTAATATTTTGGCAGTGTCTCAGTTTTTTCATTGCTCTAAAATTGGAATAGCATTGTAAGATTTTGTTGAAAAAAATATGGAAACTCCCCACACTCCAGTCATTCCTTCTTTTTCCTAGAACTAGCCATACCTCTTAGTAATGCTACACCTATGAAGCAAGGTTGCAAATGTCAACTCAATCTGCAACCAGATGCACATGGGAAGTAGGAATGTGTTTATTAGTTAAAAGAGTGCAGACAAGGGGAGAGGATTAGATTTCATCTCTGATGGGGTGGGACAAATTCATTTTTCAGAAGACCATGTTGGGTGGCCATGTTGCTCTGCCTTCTTTGGAAAATACCATCTGCCACACATGGTTCACTGCATAACCCAGTTTTGAAGGTCAAAAGCTGAGTATGGCCTGTTGGTGTGTACTTTGCAATAAATTCCATTTCTCCTTAGGTATATGGATGCTAACAAAGGACCAGTGCAAAGCATTTTGTATTCGAAAAGTCAAAATTGGAAAGTACATTAAATATTATAAAATATCACAAATGCACCCATAATTAAGAGAAATCGTCAGTATCTCAGACATGTTCTCATGGACAGAATGAATTGATTTCTGACATATTTAGATAACAGTTAAGGTTGACGTGCCAAACTCTTCTATTCAATTAGGTTTCTTAAAAATTATTTTTAATAAAGAGATACTGTAAAAAGTTAATGTTTCTCTGTGCATTAGGTCTTACTAAATTACCCATCTTCCAAAAAAGAAAGACAAGTTGGACATGGTGGTGGACGCTTTAATCCCAGTACTTGGGAGGCTGAGACAGGAGGATCGCAGGTGCTCAACCAGCCTCAGCTTCTTAGTGAGGCCCTCTGCAACTTAATGAGACCCTGTTTCAAAATAAGGAATAAAAAATAGAGATAGGAGTGTAGCAAAGAAAAACTAATGTAAGAATAATACTACTGGGTTTTGAATTTTTTGAATAAAACTTTTTTTTTCCTCTGAAGAGCACATAATTTGGATAAAAATGTTTAAGTCTATATAAGTCACTTTTTAAGCAAAAATGTAAGTTAGCCCAAATATAGGCTAATTAGGGACATGACTTAAATTATAATCAATTTTATTCCACATAATAAGATTGAGCATCTACTTACAATAAACAAAAAATGCAAATTCCTGCTAGAATGAAAATAAGAACAAAAGGAATGTCAGTCAAATGAGGAGAAAAATCAGTAGAACATGGAAGAGGACTGGGGTAGGGAGGCAGGCAGGGGAAAAAATGAGGATTGAGAAAGAACAGTTCAAAAAGTTTATGTCCACCCACAAAGGTGTCACTACCAATGTCATTGATAAGTAGGGGGTGTGGGGGAGGGGAGCAGGGTAAGCTATGGAGAGAATTCAGCAAGAGTCACCTGCAGGCATGTTTGTACTACTTTGAATCTCACTATGATACATAATTACAATGCTCCAATAAAAGTATAAAAGTACAAATTCTTTCTTTCCATGGAGATCTTGTAATGAAATTCATTTCATGCTTCACTAAAATATTTTCTAACAATTGAGCTGTTTTGTTAAATCATGACACTGTTAGGGATAGGTAATGTCATAGAAAATCATTCCTAAGGAATAATCATCATCCCAGCTACTGAGGAGGTTGAGGCAGGAGGATTGCAAGTTCTAGGGCAGCCTGGCAAGTTAGTGAAGGGAAGGAAAGAGTGAGCAAGGAAGGGAAAAAATGAGAATCACCATCAAAAACTTGAAATTATTTTGACTAGATGGTGATCAAGGAAGAAATACTTAGGAAGTTATTAAAAATTTATCTCTTCCTAACTAATTTGTATTTTTATTAACGATTATTAAGGGTTCTGTTGATGGAAAAAATGTGTGTGAGGTGGTGAGTACCTTGTAAGACTATATTCAAGTCCATATTGAATTTGACTGACTTAGAAAAGCAAACAGTCTAAAAATAAAGAAAATTGAGGAGTCTTTAGATATGAAAAGCAAACACAATTAAAAATAAAACCAAGAATAATTCAGTCATTCCCGAAGTACTGAGAGAAAAGATGCTTTGCACCAGCAGCAGAGAAGGCCGAGGAAAGCCGGACCCCAGCAGCATGCTCTGCGCTCCAGATGAGTGAGGCCGTCCGCACCACTCAGCTCTTCCCATTCCACACACCCTTGGCGGGTCATCTCAAACCTCAGCACCCTGGAGCCCCTGCACCTTTCCAGCCCCGTGCACTTGTCCACTTTCTGACCAGCCAGAGCACAGATCATCTGGGCTTCCTCTTCTGGCCCTTGTACATCCTGTTCTGTACCATTTGCTAATTGTCAGACTTGTAAACATCATCAAACCAGCTCCTCAGTTCTAGAAGTAACCAGTGTACCTTAGACACTAGTCGGTCAACTCAGAGAGAAGACAGTCAATGACCGTGTTTCCTCAGGATGGAATCACACCAAGTACAGTGAGGTACAAGGGGAACGTCATGGTGCTCAGGGTAGAATCTGTACATTTTTCTAAGGGTCCCTGAAATGTATTTCTGTTCCAACGCCAAAGTCATAAGTGGACAACAGTAATCAGGCGTTCTGCCCAGTCTTACAGTCAGGTAAAAACAAACAAAAAAGCCATTCTTCCTGGACCTCCCTGCCCACAGGCCTCCCACTCAGCGAGCTGTGCCGCAAACCCAAAATGGTCTGAAACAGTTTTAGGTAAGGTGGTCCCGGAGCTGTTGGTTTAACTTGCCAACTAAGTAAATACTGGATACTAGTGAAAGCCAGAACACTTCTGTCTAATGGTTCACTCACTATCATTTATTTATTTATTCATTCATTCATTTATTTTTTGTGGTACTAGGGATGGAACCCAGGAGCATTCTACCTCCGAGCTACACCCTCAGCCCTATTTTTTATAGTTATTTTGAAACAGGGTCTCACTAAGTTGCAGAAGGCCTCACTAAGTAGCTGAGGCTGCAGTGAACTACGATCCTCCTGTCTCAGCCTCCCAAGTACTGGTATTACAAGCATGCACCACCATGCCCAGCAATTATTACTATTATTTTTTTTTTCAGCACTGGGGATTGAACCCAGAGCCTTCTGTATGCTAGGCAAGTGCTCTACCACTGAGCTAGTGATCTTTCTATGGTTCAATCACTATCATTTAAAACAGTATTTTTTAACAGTGTGCATAATCCTGAGATCATCATGAAAGTTACCTTGGATGGCGATAAAAATTCAAAGTGCAG
The DNA here is from genome assembly GCA_004027655.1 of Graphiurus murinus. Taxonomy (NCBI): domain Eukaryota; kingdom Metazoa; phylum Chordata; class Mammalia; order Rodentia; family Gliridae; genus Graphiurus; species Graphiurus murinus. Next base: position 15,648 of record PVLC010007954.1, read on the forward strand.
GGCCTGTCCCAGACCAGCCGAGTCCAAGTATCTGGGGTAGGTCCTAGGAAATCACAGGTTTCTGGTGGATTCCTGTGCACCACTAAAGCATAAAAACCAATGTTTTAGATCGTTGGGGCATTTCAATATTTGATTCCATCTTGTGAAGGCTTTTAGACAATTGTTTCAATGGAACTAGTCAAACAAGTTCCCACAGACTTGTTCATCACAGTGTAAATAGGAAGTCATTTTTCAGTTTAGCAATTCAGGTTTTGGTTTCTTTGAAAAATCAGAAGTCCTCCAGGGGTATCTCCACGTGGTGAGGACTGGCCAGTGCTGTGCGGCAGCCTCCTGGAGACAGGCCTGAGCGGACCTGCTCTCACTCACACTTACCTGACTGGCAGACCCCTGGCTGAGAGCCTGCAGAGAGAGCACTGTGAGGAGGAGGGACCAGGGGTCTCTGGAAAACTCTTTTACTTAAGTATCCCAGGTTAGAACCAAATTCGAGTTGGAAATGCAGCCACTCTATACTGCAGACGGCTGCTTTCAGCCTCATGGAAGTTGGGGAAAGCTTATGCCCTTCCTAAGTATACCAAAATGCTGTCAGCAAGCTGTGCAAGGCCGATTCCCAGATTCTTCTCTTTGGTTAGGGCTGGAACAAAGAAGTTAGTACAAAATATATGTCTCCTCATCTGTAGCCATAAAGGAGTTGAAGAGGGACAGCTAGGAGGACAGTTGCTCAGACAGTGTTGATTCTGACCTTCGGGAAAGAGGTCAGAAAACAAACATATATTTGCATAATCACATCATTTTGATATACATTCTTACATATGAGCTGATCATTCTTATCTCTACCAAAATATAATATTTAATAAGTACTTCATAATGACAATATTAATCAAAATTTTAAGCAAGACAAAAACTACTCATAATCTTATTGGCCTAATAATATGATAGATTTTGCATATTGGCTCTCTCTATATAAACATATTTATACATATATACCTTTTTATAATCAAAATACCTTTTTTCTCTTCTGACATTTTAATAAGATCTTTAAAAATTCAGTGTATGGGTTGTAATCCCAGCATTCGGGAGGCTGAGACTGGAGGATCCGGGTTCGCGGCCAGCCTCAGCTACTTAGTGAGGCACTCCGCAACTTAGTGAGACCCGGTTTCAAAATAAAGAATAAAAAATAGGGCTGGGGGTGCAGCTCGGAGGTAGAATGCCCCTGAGTTCAATCCCTAGTACCGCAAAAAAAAAAAAAAAAAAAAAAAAAAAAAAATTCAGTGTATGGGGATTCCAAATATGATGAATAAGTTGTGTATGTCAGAGTAATTGCTGAGGAATGTAAATTTTTCTTTTAACAATTACAACCAAATAATCTAGAGAGAGCATAACAGCCAGAAGCAAGAAAACAGGTTTTTTGTTTTTCCATTCTTGGATCCTGACATTCACAACACGCTTGTTTAAAAAAAATAAATAAAAATAAACAACTCCCTGCCCTCATTCAGTTTATTTACTTTCAGAAACATTCCTTACTTGAACGTCACCCCAGTTTTCACATAACTGCCATCTGTGTACATTCATGAAACATACGTCTCAGTTGGCAGCGAAAGTCCAGTGATGCATCCGACGTTAGGCTCCTCTTCAGTCAAGCATTCAATAACGCATGTCACAATAGGGATGAACGAAGTCAATGCCCAGAAGGATGGCTGCCTTCTGTGCTGTTCTAAGGTGGCAGTCAGTTGTTAACACTAAATTCAAAGCCAGGTGTGGTGGTGCACACTTGTAATCCCAGTACTTGGGAGGCTGAGACAAGAGGATCCCAGGTTTGTGGCCAGCCTCAGCTACTTAGTGAGGCCTTCTGCAACTTAGTGAGACCCTGTTTCAAATAAAGAACAAAAAATAGGATTGGGGATGTAGCTTGGAGGGAAAATGCCCATGGGTTCCATCCCCAGTACCACACATACACACACAAAAAAACACTAAATTGAAATGAGAGTAAGTTTCATCATAACAAAAAGTAGCTATTATAGGCAGAATAATGGTAACCCTTCTCCTCATGGAAAGCTTTACTCATCCTAAACCCTGGATTCTGAATATGTTACCATCCATGGCGAAAGGGACTTTGCAGAGGTGGTTAAAGCTAAGGATCTTGAGATAAGGAAATTATATTGTGTCATCCCTGTGGGTGCAATGTGAGTCCTTAAAAGCAGAGACTTGTCTGACTGTGGTTGAGGGAGAGATGATTATGAACAAGGGTGAGAGAGATGTGATGTTACTGCTTCTGAAGACAGAACAAGGAGGCCACAGTCTAAGGAATGTAGGTAGCCCCTGTAAAATGGCAAAGGAGAGACTCAGATCTCTCCAAAGCTTCCAAAGTGAACACAGCCCTCCAGTGCCTTGGTTTTAAACTAGGGAGATATGTGTGGGACTTCTGACTTATGGAACTCTAAAATAAGCCAGGCACAGTGTTGTGCTCCTGTAATCCCAGTTACTTGGGAGGCTGAGGCAGGAGGATCACAAGTTAAAGGCCATCCTGGGCAACTTAGCAAGACACTGTCTCAAAATAAAAATTTTAGAAGGGCTGAGGATGTAGCTTAGTGGTAGACCATGTTCAAGACCCTGGGTTATAATAAAGAAGAACAAATTTAAGTAATTTGCAGGAAAATGTATGGACCTGGAGAATGTTATGTTAAGTGAGATTAGCCAGACACAGAAAGTGAAGGGTCATATGTATTCTCTCATATGTAGAAGCTATGGAGTAATCAGGATATTGGAGAGACTTTAGGTAATGGAGGAGAAACTCCTAGTGGAGCCAGGAAGGTGGACTAGGAGAAGGTGGCATGGCAGGGGGGGCGGGGGGCGGTCAGTGAAGGAAGCACTTCCATTGACATGATGTATATGAGAATACCAATGTTAATCTCAATACCCTGTATGGGGAAGGGAAGATGGGGAGGGAGCCAGGGTAAAGCCTGCCAAGTGCTGTGTGCATGTGTGTCACTGTAACTGTGAACTACATTATGATGTGAAACTATCATGCACTAATAAAAGTATAAAAAAAAGAACCTGGGCTCAGACCCCAGTACCACAAAAATAAATTAAGTTAAAAGTTAATATATATATATACACACATATGCATATATAACTATTACACAGTCAGTTAATCTTAGTCCGCTGACTTCTTTAAAGGTGAGCAGAGGATTGCATTAGACCACTGAATTTGTAGGTTCACATATGTACACACAGTCGATGCTAGTATTTCCATTAATAAACCCCAGTCTTCCTCCTCCCCTTCCCTTAGATCACCTCCCTGGCTCCAATTAGGTTTCTCCTCTGTTATCTGGAGTCCCTCTGGTCCAAAGAGTTTTTTGATTACTTAATTTTTTATAAATATTAAATCTTATATGGGCCAAATTGTTTCTACTAGTTTTAGCTGCTGGTAATATGCTTAATAAAAATATAAGCCCTCTTGAAGTAAAATTGAAGTGAAATCTTTATTTATTTGAAATAACTGATAAAGATAAAACCACTTCAAAGCTAGAATTGGAAGTATCAGACTTAACATCTATTTGTATTAGTCTCTTTCAAAAAAGACAATAAATAATTGGTTTTGTCAAATCTAAAATATTATAATTGATAATGATACTGAATTGTAATAGCTAAAAAATATTATGTTAAGGAAAATGTTAGTGTAAATTACTTGAGATAAATTCGTAACCCAAATCTGAGGTTTTAAGTTAGGAGAAATACTTCAATTTATTTTAAAAGAGAAAAGTTTGAAAAAATTGCCCCTATATAAATGAATTATTTGTGTTACTTTGAAAGAATTAAAATAAATGCTAAATTGTGGATTCATTGGACTTTTTTAATTGCTGTAGATCTTCTTGTAAATAACAAATCAGACATTTTCAAATTCAAAAGGAGTAGCATTTTTAAAAAAATCAATTATAGAGTTAAGGATGTATCTCAGTGGTAGAGTGTGGGCCTAACCTGTGCAAGACAATGGGTTTAGTTCCCAGATCCCCAGCATTAAAATAAATAAATAAATAAATAAATAAATAAATAAATAAATAAATAAATAAATGCAATGGTATGGTAAAACTTCCCATTGACAAAACAATGTGATTTTTTTCAGTCCCAAATGAGATAGCAATTCACCATAAAAGAAAACATACAAAAAACCAAAAACTTGCAAAATACAAGTTTGGTAAGGATGTGGAAAAATTGGAATCCTTGTGCATTGCTAATAGGGATGTAAAATAGCTCCATTTCTGTTGAAAAACAGTGTGAAGTTTCCCAAAAAGTTAAGCATAGAAGTATCATATGACCCAGCAATTCTGTTTCTTCTGGGTATATGCACAAAAGATTTGAAAGGAGGGACTTGAAAAGATATTTGTACATCAATATTTATAGCACAATTATTTGCAATAGCCAAGAAGTAGAAAAAATCCTAATGTCCATTGACAGATGAATGGAGAAACAAATTGTGGTAATAATAACAGAATATTACTCAACCTTAAACTATAGTACAAGCCTGATACATGTTACAACATGGATGAACCTTGACAATAATGCAAAGTGAAATAGATACAAAAGGGGAACCACTGTATAATTTCACTTACAGGAGCAGCCTAGAATAGTCAAATGTATAGAGGTAGAAAGTTGATTAGTGGTTACCTACAGTTGGAGGAAGAGTAGTTGTTAACAGGTAGAGAATTTTAGTCTGTAATGAGGGAAAAGTAGTGATGATGTTCGTAGAATCATGTGAATGTACTTAATGCCACTGAATTATACAATTAAAATGGATAAAATGATAAATTCTATATTATGTACATTTCTTTAAGGAATGATTTTTGATCATGCAAATCTAACATGCCGATAACAAAATAGCCACTTTCTACTTGCACTTAGATTGGAGCTTAGGAATTCTCTTTCTCTTCCTGTTGGCTATTTGGCAGGAGTTACTTAACTTCTCTAGTCCTCAGTTCTATCCTCCATCAAATAAAGGAGTGGAATTAGGTAATCTCCAGCTCTTCTTTGAGTGTTATCACCTTGGATGATTAAATGGAAAATATTAAGCCATTCTATTAAAAATAGACTATCCTTTTGGTTTACTTTTTTTTTTTTTTTACATTCCAGTTCTCTTAGGAAAGGAACATAGACTATGAGTTTACTTTTCCTTGTCAGTTGCACCCTTTCCATGGTCATAAATATGCTGTTTTATTAAAGTTCATTAAAATCTTAGCAAATGTCTAAAGTGTAAAATATTTTGAGAAAAAAGTAAGTTTTGTCACATAAATTGTGAACTTGACATGATAGCATAGCATCTGCATTAGCCCTGCCAGTCATTGACAGGAAAACAGAACAATTATTTCTTAATAAAATGCAAAAACTTCTTTGTTTTATAAATTAAGATTCACTGTTAGCCGGGCGTGGTGGCACACACTTGTAATCCCAGCATTTGGGAGCCTGAGACTGGAGAATCTGGGTTTGAGGCCAGCCTCAGCTACCTAGTGAGGCACTCCACAACTTAGTGAGACCCTGTTTCAAAATAAAGAGTGAAAAATAGGGCTGAGGGTATAGCTCGGAGGTAGAATGCCCCTGAGTTCAATCCGCAGTACCGAAAAAAAAAAAAAAAAAAAAAAAAAAAAAAGATTCATTGTTATATGAGGCAAACATCAAAAACAAAAGCAATAGTCATTTATATAATATTGAATATTTTTTCAAAGTGCAATATAAAATTACATTTCCCTGTTGTAGGAAATCAGAGCCTATAAGAAGTAACTTAACAGGTTATTAAGAGTGACATAATTATTTTACTTACTTATGTAGGTGTTTGGAACCAAACCCAGGGCCTTGTGCATACTAAAGGTGTACTCTACCACTGGGCTCCACCCTCAGCTCCAAGAGTGATAGAATTAGACATTAATTTCCATGTTATACTTGATAGGTTGGATCCTTTGTCTCCTGGGGTAGCCTTATTCTAAGTAAGGGTACTAGTCAGGATAGACTAGGTTAGTCTACAGAAACAGATAAACCTGAAAACTTGTGGCTTAAAACATACCTTAGTTTTTACTTATACGAAATCTGCGGCACATCCAGGCTCCTCCCTGTGGCTCCTTGTCAGCAGAGGCTCAGGAAGCCAGGATGCTTGCATCTTACGACACCAACCACCTCTTCAGGAGTCTTACAATTCACTCAGACAGGGCAAGAGAGAACTGGAGGGTTGCACAGAGAGAGGCTTTTCATTTTTAGTCTGAACAGTTCTCAGTGGTCTGAACTGACCATATCCTAAGAATTTTAAGTCACCAGATATATGAAGGTTCTAGAATCACTGCTGTATTGCTTTTCTATTGCTACACTAACAAATTACTGCAAACCGAACACAAATTCACTATCTTACTGTTATATCTCTGAGCATTGATCTTTTGGATGCTTTTACTTAAGTAGGTTTTCTTTAGAGACATAAATTTCTTTTATTGAAAGGACAGCTTTTCAGGGCTACTCCTGTGCCTGCAGTTTCTCAGAAAAAAAAATAGCTCAAAATATGTCAAAGTGTATCTGGAGAGCCATACTCTGGCCTCCGACAGTAGCATTTTGAGGTGGTATGATCTGAAACTCAACAAGTATAAAGGAGTGTTATTCTTAAAGTGACATTACAAGTCATTCTTGTCCTATGTTTCACTTTCTGAAAATGAAATAAAAATTTTAAATAAATTAGATTGGAAATGAACAAGTTTTAACATCACTTCTTCCTGATACATGTCATGTTAGAGCTATCACATTCTCAAGGAAGACTATTACAATTGGTTTGTGACTTAATGTATTTTAGTGATAGAAAATGTCTTGAAATATCCTCCAATATAGTTTCTAGTCTTAGCAATTTATTTTTATTTTTATTTTTCCTCAAAATTTTATTTTGCCATTAAGCATAGACCCGGAAGCTGAGGCTTGCTCTTCAGGTAGAAGAGAGAAGCTGTATAGTACAAAGATTAGCTGGTGACGTTGACATACTAATTGAGAGGTCTTAGTTTCCATAGCAGAGGACAGTTTTGAAAAGCACATTTTGAATAAAGAAGTGAATGTTTTAGACTCTCAAAATCATATTTTCATAGGTTAGATCGCTTGAAATTTCTAATATTAAACCATTTTTGATCTATGAAAATGGAAATTTGTTATTGTCCAACTATAATGTGTACCAAGAAAACTAGCCTTTGATAATAAGAAGGAAGGGAGGTCATCTGGTGTACTATAAAGAAAATTCTTAGCTTTCTAATGCTAGTAGGAGCAACCAAAGGGAGAAGAGAGGGGGGAGGTTTGTGGAGATAGGCACGAGGTCCAACACCTAGCAAAAGGCAGTGGGTAGAAGTTCAACCCGCTTAGATTGGGCGCAGATTCACAGGGTTACCACATGGAGCCTGAGGAAACTACAAGCCCTTTAAGCTTCTTCACACTGGCTGGCTGGAAGCTGGGGCGCTTCTGGTTCCCTGGAGCTCATGTGTACTGACAAAGAGAGACAGAAGTTCTCGTGAGCCCCAGTAGGGTAATGAGTAAGAGACAAAAGTGCTGGGATCCAAAGAAGCCTCTGGTTGGCACAAGAAGATGACACTGAAACCAAGATAAAATGAGCAATGTCAGAAACCAGGACTCGAGCATCTAGTTCTAGGACAACAGCTGAAAGCAAGTGGCATCAACCTTAGCTTAGCAGAAACCAGCCAGTGGAAGACACTGGAGGGCACTGGACAAGGCTGACCAGAGCAGGCCCACATGCTTAGCTGTTCTGTTTTAAAAGTCTGAATTGTAAAGTGCTAAGACAAATGTGCACTGAAGTTTACTGAACCAATGCTAAATGACTCTTTTTTTATGTTTTTGGTGAAGACAATAGGAATTTAGGACTTGACAGAATATATATATATATATATATATATGCCTGTAATCTCAGTACTTGGGAAGCTGAGGCAGGAGGACCATAGGTTCCAGGCCAGCCTCAACAACTTAGTGAGACCCTCAGCAACCTGGCAATACACTGTTATAGACGAAAAAAATTAAAGCTTGTATATGGTGGCACAGCCTTGTAATCCCAGTACTTGAAAGGCTGAGACTTGCAGGTACGAGGTCAGCATCAGCAACTTAGTGAGGCCTTTCAGAACTTAATGAGACCCTGTTTCAAAATAAAATAAGGTTGGGGGTATAACTCAGAGGTATAATTCCCCTAGGTTCAATCACTAGTACTATAAAAATAAATAAATACATACATACATAAACAATTAAAAACACTGAGGGTGTACTCAGAGGTAGAATGCCCCTGAGTTCAAACCCAAGTACAAGAAGGAGAAGGAAAAGAAGGAGAAAAAGTTGTAGCAAAAAAACAAAAAGCTGACCTTTCTGAACCACTGAAGCCTGTGTCTCTTGCCTGAAGTTGGAGGCTAGACCCTTTGCTCTTCTATATCTACAAAATGATATATGCCTTTATGATTCAAGGTGAAGAATTATCTGCCTTTAAACTGGATCTCTGTTTAGTGGATTGCTAGATGCTTTGAGTATCCTCACTAAACAGAAAATGCAAGAGCTGAATGAGTGGTAGCTCTTTACCCTGGCGTCCTAAGTAAATTACCAAGAATTCACCACAGATGAAGCCGATACTCTGCCTGTTTTAGATGTGTTGGTGTGTTCATCTTTTTCAAAAGTGATTGGCATAGAGTGAGTGCTGCAGTGGAAGAGGAAATGTCCAGCTGTGCTTGTCAATGGTTGTGTGTGTGATAGGGAAATCCATACAATAATAAATTCCCAGTGTTCAAGTAGTCATTGTTCAGAACTGAATAAATATACAGGAGTTTAAATAGTTGTGTGCAGCACAATTCACCCAGACATTCCCACTGTTTCCCATGTGCAGTAAACATGCGATTTCTTTTCCCATGCAGGAGCCATAAGAAAGGTGGTATCCATTTGTAAGGAGTGGGCCACTAACTGTCTGGATCACAATGTTTCACATGACCCCATCCACAGGCTAACAGCAGTGTTCTGCCAAAGTATAACCCATGGGGAATAGGCCTTTGAGGTTGTTTAAAAGTGGTAGGCTGTGAGAGAGAAGCATATTTCCTTTCTTAGAGCCTAATTTAGCTGGAAAAAAGAAGATAGGCAGAATGTGAGTTTCCTGTAACTTTGTATATTGTGTAATTTTATTAGATATAAACAAACTTGCTCTGAATCACTTATATTAGTCAACCGAGCTATTTACTTTCATGTAAAATGCGACCTTCAAGCTATATATAGAACATAATCCAACAAGAATACTTTAAAATAGCTCCCTGAGTGTCCCATCCCAAACAGTCCCATCCTGCAACAGAGATTGCTTTCTTTCATTTCACATGCTTGTAAGTCTCACGATATCAATGCATGTCAACATTGGTGGAACACCCACCATGACCCATAGAACTGTTCAAGCCCTAGGGATATAAAGCCAGGTGACACACTGACAATATCTCCAAGGGGTTTGCAAGCCAGGGAAGGGAGCAGGGATTTGCAGACAGGCAAATCCAAGGTGATGACTGAAGAGAATCTGGAAGACATCTGCCGTACTTGCTATGCTGTACATATCTATGATGCCTTTTAGACTCTAGAGAGGTTCCACTCATCTGCAATCTAACACCTTCTCCAAAAAACTATCAGAAGATAAGAAAACACATACTGTTTGCTTCCAGTGCCACAGACTAGTATGCTCTGCATATGTTTATTGATAGATGTAGATTTAGAGGGAGAATGTAACTCTTTGGAAGCAGGTATTATGATACCTATTTTACAGACCAAGAAACCGAACCTAGAGAAGTTCTGGAACACACAAATGAGGGAAAAGTTTGGGAAGAATTGAAACACAGATGCCACTTTATTGTATTTCCTTTAAAATTGGAAGGTTTCCTTCAAAACCTCCCTAGGGCTTGAATGCACCCCTCATTCAGATTAACATTACTTAATCTGAACTTCCCTCTTTACCATCATCCATCTTGGTGACTAAGTAGTTGTACATTGAGGCCTCTCTGACTGCAACAGAGGAAGAAAATGTCCGGTGTGCCCTAGAAAAGCGATTTCCAAGTTCAGTTCTACCTGCCTATGGCTGCTTATGAGAAATGGAAGTGAGATGAGATTTGTCAACTCTGCTGTCATTACTGTGGTTAAATCTAGTGTCAAGATTAAGTCTTTATGGAGAATTTTGAAACACATGAAAAGATTTCAGACTTCCTGGAGATAAAAAGGAGGGAGACTTAGAAGAATTTTCTCCTAGACATCTCTGGAGATCTTAAGCATAGTTAACAAGAATAGGCCTTTTAGATTGGAATCTGCTGTCTACTTCCTGAAATAAAACCAGATGAACTGCCTGAAGAGTGGGCCGCTCTTCCAAGCAGCAGTCACACATAATAGGACATGTGCTAGACAGCAGAATAGAGTTAGTACACTCGGCAAGACCCAATCTTCTTGATTCCTTAACTTATTCCAGTTGGAGGTAGGGGGACAAAGCAATCAATATCAGGGTTGAAGGGATGTACTACCTGTGCCCCCAACTATTTGAATATTTTGACTGTACTTTATGGTGTATTGGGCTCATTTTATGTTTGTTTGTTGTTTGTGTTTTTTGGTTGTTTTGTTTTTTGATACTGATGATTGAACCCAGGGGCATTCTACCTCCAAGTTATACTCCCAGTCCTTTTCATTTCTTATTTTGAAACAACGTCTCACTAAGTTGCTGAGGCTAGCTTTGAGCCTGCAATGCTCCTATCTCAGCCTCCCAAGTAGTACAGACATGTGCCACTACGTTCAGCTTTAACGGTGTAGTTGTATGAATGTGGAAGGATGGAGGGGTGGAGATTAGAAGAATTGGGGTAGGGGTAGAATATGATAACTTGATAAATGTTCCAAAACTAAAATAACTATCTCTTGGATTGCAGCAGAGAGAACAAGTAGAAGGGAAGATTGATGTAATGATAATGAAGGTCACGGAGGAAACAAGTTTCACATTTTTTAGATCTGGAAAGCTGATTGATTCAGCATGTTTATAATTGGAAAAACTCACATCCTTGTTTAATAAATCTTGCCTCACAGAGCCATAGGTGGGCAATTCTTCTCCATTCTATCCTGACTAGTATTAGTCTATTATCTCTCATCTGAAACATAAGGACTGCGTGCACTGCAGAATAAGGAATTTTTCAATTTGAAAGGCAACCCAGGTAGGGTCTAGGACAATACTCCATCATCAAATATGTTAGTACACTGAATGTGCTGTATAAATACCATAAATAGCCTCCCATTACTTCAGACAAGGTTTTTTGCCAAATGAATTCAAATCAGGTCAGGTCAGATTTTGACACCAGATGAGCTATAAAAAATGTTGACTTTTGAGAGTAGTTAAGATTTTAGAAATAGAACTATAGACTCTGAACTTGTTCAAATGGAAACTTCTACTTGACCATTCTACTAAACAGAAACAATTGTTGACTCACAGGAAAACAGGGAACTCTAAATTGGTGAATGTGCTTAGAACAGTACACAGACAACAACAGTAGTTAACATTTCTTGAGCAATTAGTGTGTGGTAGGTAGGCACTATTCCAAGATTTTAACATGAATTAGCCCTCTTTAGTCTCTTATGACATATGTGATACTCTACTAATGACCTCTGACAAATAAAGATACAGGCACAGAAAGTTTATCAAGGTCACCCAGTAAGCAATTGGAAAGGCCCAAATTTGAAAACAAATTGATTCCTTCTTTGAATACTAATATTACAGTTTTATTTCTATGCAAAGAGAATGGTACTTGTATGTAAATCTAGTCGCATTACTCTTGACAATAGGAAATGGTTTTAGTCAGTTTTTCATTGCTGTGAACAAATACCTGACAAGCACAACTCATGGGGTGAAAGTTTTATTTTAGGGTTCACAATTTCAGAGGCCAGTCTACGGTCCGCTGGCTTGTGGCAGGAACCACTGGGTGGCAGGGCTTTCAGGTACGGCAGAGGAAAAGCCACCCTGGGCTCTTGGTGTTGGGAAGCAGAGGAAGAGTGCAGGGACAGATAGGGTCCCTAGCCACACACCCAGATCTACCCCTTCCAGCCATGATCTACTTTCAAACCTGGCTGCGTTGATGAACACACAAGTTTCTCTGGGGGACATTTTATATCCAAATTGTAACAGAAATTAAGGGATATATTTTACATTTTAAAATTACTGTAATACTTCTCAGGACTCTTGCTTTCATCACAGAGTGTCCTTTTGTATTTTAGAATATCTGTACTTCTTTGTCTTAAAACTGAGCTGATTAGCCCGTATTTTGAATAATATAAGAAAAATTAAGCATTTACATTTTCCTAGAGGTTAGGGGCTGGTTTTCAGTCATTATCTTATCCCAAAATTCTGACTTAGAGGTTTTTACATAATACACACTATATGGGATGAATGAATAAGTCCAAATCCCCAAAACCTTCCAAAATGAATTAATTTCATTCAGAAACACTAGCTTGTATTATTTCATTTATTTATAATTTTGTCTTGGTTGATGCTAATTCATTATAATTTTTTATGAAATCAAAATTTATGTTGGTTTGTTTTTATATGGAAGCTGTAGCATTGATGGGGAGGGAGAGATTCAGAGCTTTGCATTTGATCAAATGTACTACTTGAGCTGGACTCTCCTAACTCAGGTCATGCTTATGTGTATATGTATATGTATATGTATGTGTATGTGTATATGTATATATGTATGTGTATATGTATATGTATAATGCAGCTATGCACAGGTATATGTAACACATCCAGATTGGATCGGGCCTTATTCCAGCAGCACTTGGAAAATGATGCTGCTTATCCAGTTTTACCACTCCAGATACTTGACTGCCAGGAGCAGGTGCCTCCTTTTGGTTCCCATGCCTATGGCTGACAATATCTGAAGGATTCTCTGACTCAGAACTTTGTAAAGATGAAAAGATTGAAAATGCCTGAAGCCATACTACTGGAGAAACTAGATATAGTTTTATAAAACTATCTTGAGCAAAATATGTACGTCTAATATTAAATTTCCAATATTTACCCATTAAGTCTTGATGGCTAAGGAAAACCCCCTCCCTGGTCTTTATTTCTATCACTGCCATGGTCTGCAGGATTCTGTTCTCTCTTGCATCCTGCCCCAGCCCAGGTTCAAACTAAATATGGTAGGGTCACGCTCTTGTATCAGGATTTCTGTACCTGGAGCAGATTCTCAACCTCCCTGTCTGCAGCTGTTCGAAGTTCTCCTTCAGAGCACAGTTTTTCTCACAGAGTTTCTATAGCAGATTCAACTCTGCTACTCCATAGGACAGTACTGGGACTTTAGAGAATCCCTCTTTCCCAAAGCATCCTCTGCCAAATTGCCATCTGACTGCTCATTTCCCGTGGAGTTTCCCTCTGTTGTGCTGCCTAGTTTGATACCTCTCTCTCTCTCTCTCTCTCTCTCTCTCTCTCTCTCTCTCTCTCTCTCTCTCTCTCTCTCTCTCCATTCTTCTGTATCTCTATCTATTCGATAACTGCAGTGGCAAGACAGACTCTTTTGACAGAGTGGATTCCCTGTTGGCTAGAAGCCACTTGTCCTCTGTCACTTCCTGTGTTACACTATCTTACTTCCTGTCTGGATATTCTTGGACCACATAGACGTAGATGTGTGTTTACACATGCAGAAATAGACACACATCTGCACTCCCATCAGGGCAAAGAGATGATATTTTGAGGACTTCAGATGTCCTATTTGCAGTGGGCATGGTGACACCCTCCTGTAAGGAGTTGATTCATGGTTGTAGCTGTTTGATCTTTGTTAACATTTTTATTGTAATTGAAATTACTCACAGTAATTAAATGGTTAGTTTTATACCTAGGAGGAGACATCAATAAAAAGAAGAAAGTGAGGCTCAGAGGTACACACCTGTAATCCCACCTACTCAGGAGGCTGAGGCTGGAGATACTGCAAATTCAAGGCCAACCTAGGCAACTTAGAGAGACTCTGTCTCAAAATAAAATATAAAAGATGTGGGGATGTTGCTCAGTGCTTGTCTAGCATGTGTGAGGCCCTGGGTTCAATCCCAACTACCACAAAGAAAGAAAGAAACAAACAAACAAACAAACAACAACAATAACAAAAAATGTATATTCTATTTGTTCATTTGTTTACATGGTACTAGTTTTAGAAAATAATTTTCTCAATTTTAATTGAAATTCTTATTTGCTGACATTCTTATTTTCCACATTTGTGAGACTGTTTATGAAAAACAAAATATCTTTCCTCTGCTCTTACAACACAACAATCAATACAGACTGCTATGAACCCAAAGAGGATAGAGATTTCTTTCCACAGGCAAGCAAGCTATGAGTTCTGCAGGGGCACCAGTTGTGTGTCCCCTAATTCAATTCAATTCAGTTCTGACACTGTCTACCTAAGGATAGCATCAGATTCTGCAGGCTGAGGGCTCTGTCCCTAAGGCTGCCCCTCCTCTACTTTAGATGCCTCTGATGACCTGTGCTTCTGACTCACTGGTTGTGCATCCTCTCCTTGGGTTCAATTGATTTGCTCAAGTGTCCCACAACACCTAGAGATACACTTACTTACATTTATGAATTTATTAAAAGAATACAGATGAGAAGATGCATAGTTCACAGTATAGGGAGAGGGTACATAACTTCCATGCCCTCTCCAGGCATGCCACCTCCAGGAACAGCCATATGGCCAGCCAGCCAAAAGCTCTCTGAACCCTGTCCTTTGGGTTTTATGGAGATTCCATTGCTTAGGCAGGAATGAAGCATGGAAAACTATGTTAAAATGTGATTGGACAAAAAGGATCTGATCTAATGTTAACAGACTGAGTAGAGAAAGCCAGCAAGGCCTGCCTGTTCTAATTCTTCAGTATCCTTCTTTATTGGATTCTTTTTTTTTTTTTTTTGAGGTCTGGGGATTGAACCCAGGGGCATTCTACCTCCGAGCTACACCCCCAGGCCTATTTTTAGTCTTTATTTGGAAACAAGGTCTCATTAAGTTGCAGAGGGCCTCATTAAGCAGCCTCCCAAGTACTGGGATTACAAGCATGCGCCACCACGCCCGGTGGCAGGACTCTTCTGAAATGGGGGTTTTATCATATAGTATCAGATAAGGTAGGTCAGAGAATGTCTTTATGGCCAAGGGCTCCAATGTCTTGGGAAGAGAAATTCTAGTGTGTATGGCCAGCCAAAAGGAGAGAGGAGCTGGGAATTGTAGACAAAAATCAAAACGTTTATACACCATTACAAAGACTCACTTGCAAGTATATAATTTTGTGATTCCATCATCAATAGGGCTTACAATGTTCAAGATGCTAAAAAACCTAAAAAGGTATTAACTAAGTTATTTCTGTCCATCCTTCTTTGGGCCTTTTTTTCTCCAAAAAAAAAAAAGGCCACACTTTTTGGGGGTCATAGTGACATTAGAGGGATACTAACTAAGCTATTCACTCCAACCCATCCTCCTCCTCCTCCTCCTCCTCCTCCTCCTCCTCCTCCTCCTCCTCCTCTTCTTCTTCTTCTTCTTCTTCTTCTGTCTTGCAAGATTTTATTTAAGTGTGATGACCTAGGATGGATTTTATATCTTGTTAAAAGCAGTCACATCCACAGATTGTACGTAGTCCGCCAAAGTGGTGATCTGTTCCTCTAGCACATCTATTCCAACTTCATTATCTTGATATAACTTCTTATTCTGATAGAATTTTGATACTGGTGTAACTTGCACTAGATGTTTCCTGTAAGTTTGATTTTCATGACTCTTTTTTAAGCTATTTTCTGAACAAAAGTTATTCAATTTTTTGAAACTCTTATTATGAAAAATGACTATGATACTCATAATAATTGGGAGAGACCTTTATTTATTCATTCATTTATTTACTTGCCTTCCTAATTTCCTTTCATTTCTGTCAGAAAGTTACTGATACGAATTGCATTGCTTACATGCATTACAGTGTTGTAAGCTTAAGCATCCATTGCACAGCTCATTCCTTGATTCAGAGATGTTCTTAGAATCTAAGTGAGCCAATGAGATGTAGGAGATATTTGTTGTAGTTTTGGGAAAGATAAGTTGCCTCTTCTTCTGTAGTAAATGCAAGTAGGGATTCTCTTTGACATTAGACTGAAAGAGAAATATTATCCCTGGAAAGCAGTGGCAGCCATTTGGCTCCCAGAATAGTACCAGACTTCTGAAATAGCTGAATCCCATAAAGAAAGAGCAGAGGGACCAAAAGACACCAAATCTTCAGTTACAATACTGAGGCCACTACTTCAAGTCTTGTCTGAAGCTAGCACTATCCCTGGAGTCAATGTGTTCTCTTTGTTACTTATACCAGTCAGACATTGACTTTCAGATTGAACAAAAATAACACTGAATGATGCACTATTATTGACATTTGGTATAAAAACAGTTTTGTTCACTGTAGCAGACACCATTAGTCACCTACACAAAAGACACTATTCTTCCTCCTTGTTAACACAATCCTAATTTTATTCATACTTTAGGCAAATAGTATGTTTCCAGGATCCTTTTCACCTAATCCAAAATGCTAATGTGCATTAGTCTTAACCATCATAGTGATAATTTTTTCCTTTTCAAGACTGCTTTAGGGATATGACATATATATATATATATATGGAGAGAGAGAGAGAGAGAGAGAGAGAGAGAGAGAGAATTTCCTTGCTAGTTCTGCAGGCATCAGAAAGGTTTCCTAACTCTTAAAAAGGGGAGAGAAGATAGGACTTTCCTTTTCCTTCCAACTTTTATACAATGCCCTATGTAGAATGCAGTCACCTTATAAATAAGAGGGAAAAGCAAGAGAATCCAAGAGTAGCCAACCTAGTTTACTCAAGCTGCAAGATAACTAACCCTGGAATTCCCCAGACTTCACCTTATATGCAGTAATAAACTCCCATGTCTGAGCTGCTGATAGCCATCTGTCCTGTTGATGCAGAACTGAATCACCTTGACTGATTTACCCATAAACAATATTGATTTTGTTTTAGGCTAATCCTAAATAACAATAAATAAATAAATCTTACTTGATTGATTAAAGCCAATTTGAGTCCTAAAGAGATTCCAATACTTTCACAATTTTAGATGTATTTTTTCATTTGAAGATTTAAGTGTTTTCAAGAATTGAAGCAACTAATCAGTACATAACATAGATTAAATTATTTAATTCCTATATCTTACCCAGAGACAAAAGAAGAAATTGGCCTGCTGAAAATGCATGTGTGCTCTAAGTCTTTGTTTATCCAGGTGGTGAGACCAGAAGACACTGGGAGGGTCATCTTGGAATGTAGCCAGAACAAATGCCCACAAGTCTTAATGGTGACCCTGCTGCCCATTCCTGAGATTCTTAGCATTTGCTAGATTTGAAATTGATAATAGATGGAAACAAAAAGGAATGAAACATCTGGCCTATTATTTTATTTTTTAATTCAAGAATGTTTCATAAGCAATTGAAAAGTTCTCAACAAATGAGACTCATGGGTATGTCATGACCCCCAGTTAGCAAAACATGCTGATGGGACAAGGCTTACAAAGACCCACATGCACACCTGACTGCACAGGCAAGGTGGAATAATGTGATTAAAAGTTGCTTGCATATATCAGACCTGCTCCTATACAAAGATTCTGGGGGAGTTTTAGTCATAATAATAGAAACAAAATATAAATATTTGCTCTGCTTTGGTGTGGTTGTTGAACAAGTTCTTAGTAAAAATGACATAGCATAGGTGCTCTGTGTTTTATTTTTTCTTCACCCCCCTTTCTTTCTCTCTTTTTCTCCTGTCTCATAAGTATAGGGGGAAGGGACTGTAGGAAAAAATGAAATCACAGTTATGGAAGTTTTTGATGTCTCTAAAAATTATGCATATTATTGTCTGATATATATATATATATATATATATATTACATATCAAATATGACCAACAAAACTTTCCAGTATTGGTACAAATGTATTTTGCCAAATAGTTCATCAGTCCCTTATGTAATCTTTTGTACATCTCTAAAGTGCCTTGGACTTGATCCCAACCTAAAAATAACTCCTTTACCATTCACTTTGATAATGTTCTCAAGAACTACAATTTACCTGACAAAGTAGGTAACTAATAGAAAAACTTCTATAAAAATTAACATTTGTACTTAGTAGCAGACAACTCATCCAAGAGATTTGACTGTGAAGAATGAAGAATGATAGAGCAATGGGCACAGAGGCATTAAAGAGTGAAAGTCTTCTATGTTCTTTTGGTGATAGCAGTTGAGTATGTTTAAATGTTAATTGATTAGAGCGATTAGGAAGGTTAACATTTACAAGGCAGAGGGGAGAAGAATGGCTCAATATTCCCTAGGAAGCAGAACTGTCTGAAACCAGACCTCTCTGGTTTGGAAAACTTCACAGCTGAAATCCAAGTCCAGGGTTATTGCACAGAAGTTATCTCTGGATTTTCTATGATGGATAGATTTTCTCATTACTCATACGTTCATTAGTTCTCCCTCCATTGGGTTTCTGTTGTTTCTGTGAGAAATTATCAGAAGCTTAGTAACTTAAAACAGCACAGCTTTATAATTGTATAGTTCTGGAGGTCAAAAGTCCAAAACAAGTGCCTCTGAGGCTAAAGTCAAGGTGTTGACAGGGCTGTGTTTCTTCTAGAAGTCCTAAGGGAAATGGCTCTTTGCATTTTCCAGCTTCTGTAGGCCACTTAAATTCCTTGCCTTTGACCTTTTTCTCTATTTTCAAAGCCAAAAGTGTAGCATCTTCAGATATCGCTCTGTAACTCTGATCCCTTACCTCCCTCTTATCATCCTTGTGATTATGTTGAGTCCCAGGTAATCCAGGATAAGTTTTGTATCTCAAGTTCCCTAATTTAATTACATCTGCAGAGTCACTTTTGTCATTTAGGCTCACATACTTTCAGGTTTAGGGAACACCTTTGGGGGTATTATTCTGGACATGTTTGTGGGCATCTTTGGAGGGTCATTATTCTGCCAACCATATCTTCTTATTTCCAAAGTACTCTGAAAAGCATGGCCAGAATTATGGATAGAGCCTTCAGAATGTCCTCTGCTTGATATTTTACATAAGTAAAAAAAAAATCTCAGTAACAAATCTCAGGAATGTCCTTCTCAAGTGATGGAGTGTTTCCCACTTGGGGATTTTGTTCTGAGAGTTATATGAAGATCCCATGGTTGGTATAAGCAACAGTTGATTTAATCATTTCAAGTGTTTGGGGCAAAACAAATGGACATCCCAACTAAATTCTGTGTGATTCTTTTGCTGCTGTAGTATATTTTTGCAGTTTATTATGTTTTATGCACAACTAAGTCCAGCCAAGAGATACTGACTCCAGCTCTATCACCCTATCTAGGAGATTTATAAAGCTCAGTGCCACATCCTTGTCATCCCAGGGCTGTGAGATACAGTTGCACATCACTCAAACTTTTGCATGCAAGAACGACTGCATCTCATTGTTGGGAATATCGGAGTGTCAAGTCAGCGAAATCAAAATGACTTGTACTCCTCCATGACCTCATTTTTCTGCATAGTTTAAATGACAAAATCCTGGTGCACAAAATTGACAGATGCTTTATTCCATCATTCTCAGAAAATAAAAATAAAAAGAATAATCCTAACCATACTATTATTACTATAGCATCAGCTTATTTCTCAGTGCTATACAACATTAGAAACTACTGTCTTATGAAAATAAATGCAAACTAACTAAATAGGCTTCCTCATTTCACAATGATGTAGGCCATAAACCCCCTGTGTACCAGGAAGAAAAATAGGGAAAAGTCTCACATTTGATGCTCTAGTGAACATGCAGTTTGAAAGAGGTAAACTCATCTTGACTGTATTTGTGGGCTTTGTGTGACTGGTACCAAAATATGTGACAAGATCAACTTATTAGGTGCTCACTGTTTCGGAGGCTTCAGGCCATGGTAGACTGACTCTGACTATTGCTCTGGGCCTGAGGTAAGGCAGAACATCATGGTAGAAAGATGTGGTGAAGAAAAGCTCATTTAATGCCAGATTGCAGGCAGAAAGAGAGACAGGAAAGGGCTGGGGACAGGTATGGTCTCCAAAGTCATGCCCCTACCTGTCTGTAGTTTTCACCACCTCCCAGTAAATCCATTGAAATTATTAATCCATTGAATATATCAATCCCATGATAAGGTGAGAGCACTATAACCCAATGCTTTCACCTCTGCACACTGCTGTCCGGGGGACCATGCTTTGGACACATGCACTGCTGCAGAACATTCCAGATCCAAGCTGTAACATCCTTCAATTGACTTTGAGTTCCTAGAGGTTCCTTTTCTGATAAGCACAGAAACAGGCCTTCTTCTATTGTCTCTTCTCTTTTGTCCTTTTGTGCTCTCCTAGGTCTTTCCCTCCCTTGAACTTCCTGACTCTCCCACCAGGGACCATTTTTACCTTTTGATTTCTAGCCAGCTATTGGTCATTGTGATTTACCTTTTATTCTCTCTGAACCAGCAAACTGGCCACCCTTAAAGGAGATTTCAGGTCCTATTCATTGGGAGAAGAGAGATTCTAAAAACCCTTTCTTCTGCTTAGATTGACTTCTTTTTGGTATAACTCAGGAACATTGTTATGCAGGCATGTTTGTTTCTTCTGAACCTTGTTAAAGAACCCCTTCCGTAAAATATCCTGATGTGACCTGAGAACCTGAAGTGTGTGTGTATGGTGTGGGGGGGGGGGAATGATGAAGTACATTAGCCTATGTTGTCTTACTCTCACACTAGTAAAGTACTCTGCCCTGCTGGTGAGTAGACAGAATATGGAATACAGCACTGACCTCTGCCCACCAAGCAATATCTGCCCACTAGCTTTTTCCTCTACCTCCCACCAAGGACCAGCTCAGGGAAATTTTTAATGTACCCTTTTCCCTCTGAAACCTATAGTTTAGATCTTAAATGTTCCCCCAAAGGCCCATGTGGTAAAGACGTGGACCCCAGTCTGGTGACTGGGAAACTTTGAGAGGTGGTGCCTGGTGGAAGGCCTTTAGGTCTTTGGGGGTGAACCCTTGATGAAAATAGGGGGACCCAGCCTGCCCTCTGCTTCTGGCCATGAGATGAGTGGATCTGTTCTATCACACGCTCTCTCCATGATTTGCCATCTCCCAACTCCACCAGAGGCCTAAAAGAAGCAGGCTAACCAATTGTAGACCAGGACCAATAAAACTATTAGCCAAAACAAACATTTCCTTTCTTGTTTTCTTTTCCTTCTTCCTTCTTCCCTTTCCTCCTCTTCCTCCTCCTCCTCCTCCTCCTCCTCCTCCTCCTCCTCCTCCTTCTCCTTCTTCTTCTTCTTCTTCTCTCTCTTCTCTCTCTCTCTTTCTCTTTCTCTCTTCTTTTTTTCCATATCGGGGATTAAATCCTGGGCCTCACATATGCTAAGCAGGTACTCTACCACTGAGCTATAACCCTTGCCAAATCTTTCATCATATATATGTGTGTGTGTGTGTGTGTGTGTGTGTGTGTGTGTGTGTGTGTGTGTATACAGTACTGAGGATTAAAACCAGGGCTACTTTACCACTGAGCTACATCCCCAGACTTTTTTCAATTTTTTGAGACAGCATCTAACTAAGTTGCCCAGGCTACCTTCAAAATTGCAGTTCTCTTGTGTCAGCCTCTTGAGTAGCTGGAATTATAGGCACACACCACCATGCCTGGCTAGTAAACCTTTCCTTTTTATGAATTGATTATCTCAGGTATTTTGTTACAGTAATGAAAAACTCACACAGCTCACCTCCCACCATGGATCAGCATAGAAAAGTTTTGAATTTATTCTTTTCCTTCTGAAAGTTTGATGAATTGGGGCCTATGAAATAAACTGACAATAGGCAAATTGAAAAAATATTAACATACAGAAACACAGGAGCCATACAAAAAATATGAGACTCCAAGGAGGGCTAGACAATTGAAGCTCACTTATATGGAGCTGAACAAAGGCAAAAGGGCATGGTCCTCTAGGGCAACAGGAGGTGGCTGCAGGCTCTGAAAGTCTGAGGGGCCAGGTGCACAGCAAGCAAGCATTGTCTTGTTATGCAGGGGAAGTTGGCTGGGTGGTCATCTCCCTGTGGACCAAATGTCAAAGCCTCCATATCTTCTTCCTAGGCAGAAAGGAGAATATCAAATAGAAAAGCCTGTTTACAGTCATTGGCTATTTACTTCATTTCCTTTGTAGATGTACATTTCTTTCACCAAAGGGCAGCCTTTCCGAGTTAATCCTGTCTACAGTTTCTCTGAATATATTTCTCTGAAATATATTTCGGGTAGCATATTTTGGGGTCCCATGCCAGCCCATATGAATTTTGCAGCAGCATCTTTGAGACAGTGTTGCTTGCTATTGCACCCACTGCCTCTTCCCATGTTAGCACCAAGGTGTTCGCGCTTCATTCTGTGGAATGTTCTCATCAGTTTTCTGGAGCATATCAGCTGACTCCAGCAAACTCCAAGAATAAAGCCCTAGGTTCAGATCTTCAGAAGGGGATTTATTTTCTCGCGGTGTGGCAGTGGTCACTCGTAAACCTTTGTGAAAGCTGAGTCGTCACTGTGCTTCCATCTATGACATGGTCCTGCCTTCCTCTCCTCAGGTTCACTCTCTCACTCCTATCCATTCACAGGAAGGAGGAGACTCCTCTGCAGACCAGCTTGCAAGGAAACAGATCCACTCATTCACTAAAACAGAAACGGAAGCAAAAACAAAACAAGCCCTCGTACACTCATCATTCTCTCTGGATGTTCTGGAGGTCATTTAGCCAAGTTAGCACTGGCAAGATATTGCTGGCATGCCAGCTAATTAAAAGGGAGGGGTTTGAGGACCATGGCTGCATTTAGTCAGCTAGCAACACAGGCAGAGCCTTGTTGAGTTGCCAGGGAGAGGCACAAAGAATAGAATCCATGTGATCTCTCTCCTCTAGCTTCGTGCACTGTAGTCCTGTCAAGAAGAGGCTTGCCTGGATGATTTCTGGCCTTCCTTTTAGGATTCAGCCCAAAGCTTGGCTTACTGTGACTCTTATAAATCAGCAGAAATTCAATGGTAGAAATCTGGCTAATCATCAGAATCACTCAGGGAAGCTAGGCATGGTGCCACACACCTGTAATCCCATCTACTTGGGAGGCTGAGGCAAAAGATTGCAAGTTCAAGGCCAGCCTGGATAACTTAGGAGAACCTTGTCTCAAAAAAGAGTAAAATTAAACAAAAAATGAAAAAGAAAAAGACTAGCATGTGTGAGGCCTTGGGTTCCACCCTTAGTACTGCAACAAGAACAAAAAGAATCACCCGAGGAATTTCATAAAAACAGATTCCAGCTGGGCGTGGTGGTGCACACTTGTAATCCCAGTACTTGGAAGGCTGAGACCGGAGGATCCGGGTTCGAGGACAGCCTCAGCTACCTAATGAGGCACTCCGCAACTTAGTGAGATGCTGTCTCGAAATAAAGAATAAAAAGCAGGACTGGGGGTATACCTCAGAGGGGGAATGCCCCTGAGTTCAATCCCCAGTACCTAAAAAAAAAAAAAAAAAAAAAAAAAAAAAAAAAAAAAAAAAAAAAAAAAAAAAAAAAAAAAAAAAAAAAAAAAAAAAAAAAAAAAAAAAAAAAAAAAAAAAAAAAAAAAAAAAAAAAAAAAAAAAAAAACAGAGATTCTTCCAGGCATGGTGGCGTGTACTTGTAATTCCAGTACTTGGGAGGCTGAGACAGGAAGATTGAACTTTGAAGACAGCCTAGATAACATAGCAAGACTCCCAGCAACCTAGTGAGACCCTGTTTCAAACTGAAAAATAAAATAGAGCTGGGGGTCTGGCTCAGAGGTAAACTCCCCTGGGTTCAATCCTCAGTACCATAGGGGGGATATATATATAGGCATTATTCTATGTCTACTCAATGAGAACTTTAATGGTAAGGCCTTGGATCCTCCACATTGTCAAAGCTTCCCAGGTGCTAAGTTTGAGGAGCCAATTTTATAATTTATAGAATCTAAAATAGACCTTGAAGAGGTAGGTCTAAAGGACCAATGATTCTAACTTTTGCATTTTCTATCAGGAAAAAAGTAAGCTCAGCTATGTTATATGCAGTATTATGCAGTCACAGCATTTTGTTATTATTATTTTAACACAGCAGTAAAAAGCTTTGTTTGAAGAAAAAATATTCCCAGGAGGAAACCTAGACCTCATGCTAATGCATCGCCAATTGAAACCTTTAGACTGGCCCTTTCTATGGTGATTTTGTATCACATATGCTCTTAAGTTTCAGTCATTTATTCACTTGAAAAATGGTATCTACTGTATTCCAAGCACTATTTTAGGCATGGTAGATACAGCCATGAACAGAATGATCAAGAAGTTTTGCCTTCGTGTAGCTTTCATTCTAGTGGGTGAGACTACAAAGAAGATAAAAGTAAAATAATAGAGTAGTCAGAGTATGGCAGTAAAATCACAGGAGGGAACAGGAATTTGAAGCATTCAGCAATGGATGTCAGGTCGAAATTGTAGGTAGGACAGCCAGGGAAGGCTTTGCTCTGGAAGATAGCTTTGGGAAGTGAGGACCTGAAGGAACTGAGGCAGCTGGCTGTGTGTGCCACACAAGTGCTTCAGCCGACAGAGGATAGCAGCAAATGTAAAGGCCCTCGTGGAGGCCCGTGCTCATCCGTGAGGAATAACACTGAGAATGGTGGCAATATAGCAAAGTAAATGTTTCAATGACTCTGGAGAGGAGGAACAGGATAGGATGTGTGTCAGCAAGGTCAGGGGGGCCCAGATCACAGAGAGCCCTAAAGGTCATTGTAAGCATTGGGTTTTTCAATCTGTTGAGACGAAAAGTCCATGGAGGGTTTTAGGTAAGAGTATCAAGATCTAATGTATATTTTACCAGGACTAGTCTCTGTTGAGTTGAAACCAGACCAATATAGCAGAAGCAAGGTGAACAGATAGGAAGCTATCGCAATATTCAGCTCTGTATGCTGAGAATAATTACTTAAATGAATGATAAGCACGGGCACTGGATTGATTACAGGCCTCAGAGTGTGCTGGAGAAGGAAGATGAGAATCCGCAGTTCCCTTGAGCTGTTTGGCTCCCACATGTCTCACAGGGAGAGCATCTACCTGCCGCCAGAGGATGCCGGCATTAGAGATGAGAGCTTCTCCTCCCACAGGGTCCCTAACTACTAACCAAGTCCTCAGAGTACCACTCACTGAGGCCTCTCGCTCTGGTTCTGGAGACTGGTGTGGTGCTATGTCTGAGTGTGTGTGTCTCTCAGATTCATCTGAAATCTAATCTCCAACGTGTTGGTCTTAGGAGGTGGAGTGCTTGGGAGGTGAGTAGGCCATCAGAGTGGAGTACTTGTGAGTGGGATCATTGCTCCTAGCAGAGAGGCTCCTTAAACCTGAGAACAGCTAGAAGCTGCCATCTATGAGGAACGGGCCCCCCTCCCCAACCCTGAACATACTGACACCTTGACCTTGAACTTCTCAGCCTTGGGAACTATGAGAAATCAGTTTCTGTTGTTCATAAATTACTCAGTCTATAGTATGTTGTGGTAACAGCCTGCGACACGTGGGCACTGTATCTGTTTGGGACCCAGATGAATGTTAAGGAACAATTGCTTCCTATACAATCTTTCTTGCCCCTAGCTTTTCCTAAGTGTTTTCTCGTCATCAGCTATTCTATAGGTTCTCTGATCTGCTGCTTTCAGTAGCACTAATCCATGTCCTCAGGGCTGTGGCCTCCCGTTTCTTTCTTCTTCCTTTTTTTTTTTTTTTTTTTTTTTTTTTGTGTGTGTGTGTGTGTGTGTGTGTGGTAGTGGGGATTGACCCAGGGTTGTTCTACCTCTGAGCCTAATTTTATCTACCTCAGCTGTAATCTACCTCAGCCCTAATTTTATTTTTTATTTTGAAACAAGATCTCACTAAGTTGCTGATGCTGGCTGCAAACCTGCAATCCTCCTGTCTTAGCATCCCAAGTACTGGGATTACAGATATGTGCCATTGCACCCAGCATTATGGCTTCGAGTTAGTATTAATTCCCTTCCAAGGCACTTAGATCTTATGTTTGGGCCTGCTGTTATATGAAAATATATGTTCTTTTTAGTCTGCAATTGCATTTCACACTGTTCCTCTACAACATAATCCTATTATAAATTTGCTCATCGTTATATGATATAAAAATATCTAACAAATATCACACTATGTTTAAATTTTAAATGACCAAGCTTATTCACTAATCAAATATTTTAATAGTGCTGCTTGTTTTGTTTTTCCAAATCAATTAATATGCCAACTTCAGATGTATTCTATGTGTTCACAACATTAGTGGGAGGAAATTGAAGCATCTTAGAAGTCAGTTATTTGGCACTATAAAGACTGGTTGTTATAATAGAAACATTGGCAAGGGAGGATGGAGAAAATTCCAAGACATAATACTAATCTTAGTTTTAAGAGTTAAAATATTTGCATTACAAGAAAACAAAACAAAAAACGTGAATCATTTATTTCAGAGAATTGCAATTCTCAAATGTCCATTGATAAGGATAGAAAACTTGGAAAGTTTTTGTTGTTGCTGTATCTTTTATTTAAGTGGGAAGGGATATTTCTAAGGGATGTGCCAAGTTGCAAGCCCAAATATGAGAAGAGATGAAACTGGACTCCCTGGTAGTTGTTGACCAATATACACAGCTTTCAAAAGCATCATGAAGTGAGTCAGAGTGAGGGCACTGGTACAGAGGAGGAGGCTGGCATAGCCTTTGAGGCCAAACAGTGATCCTGGGTGGGTGGCTCTGGCGGAAAGAGGTACGTAATCACCTCACCTGTAAGAGTCTTTCTTGTTGAGTGAATCCTTGGCAGCCTCCATCATGTGCTTGAAAGGCAGAGAGAAAAGTAAACTTTCATGAGTGAGTGAGTGAGTACCAGTGGAGATGTTTATTTAGACTAATTGTAAATGTCCTTTAGGGCCTAACTTAGGTCAGCCCTTCCCATGCCCCATAGTGGACCTGTGACCATAGGAGCCAATGTTACACTTTGTTTTCTGTGTGCAGGTCCCAATCATTAATTACCGAGTGAATGAATCAAAAAGTGACTGTGAAGCTGAAAACTAGTGTGCTTCCCATTGGCAGAGATGTTTGATTCAAAACCCAGGTAGAGGTTCTCAGCATTTCTCTGCTCAATGCACACTTCTGAGTGGCACAAGTAAAGGGATTCAGGAAGTATTTAGAAAATCTAAAAAGAATCTCTTCCTTCCATTCACTGGGTCACCTTTCAACAATGTATAGAAAGCTATTAACTTCCTGAGCTCATGAAGCAATGTTTTCATGTATTTGACTTAATATGTCACTACATGTTCTTTCTCTGATTAGCAACAGGTTATACCCTACTCTGTCCCCATCTGTCCATCACAGATTTCCACCAATCAACCATCTCGCTAGCAATTTGTAGCTGCAATGACGACAAAATGCAGCCTTTATTGATTACAGTTTGGCAGTCAACATATAAAGAACAGGAGGGACACCAGTGTTGGAGATCCACTCGATTAGAAAATCAACATAGAGATGTTGCAGAAATCATTCCTGTACTGGATGACAGCAAGACCAGACTATCTCCAAAATGCATTCCAGCTCTCCTGCCATAAGCTATTAAATGACAATTACCTCTGTTGTAATCTATTTAGCTATTTTATTAGTTATATTCCAGCTAACTCTTGTGCGGTCTTAACTTTGCTAAGAGCATACAAGTTTTGAGGTTGTGGAGACTGGAGAGCTGGCAATGGCTAAAGGCAAATGTCACAACTTCTTCTGGGCCTTTGGTCTTTGAAGGCTGATACAGAAAAGTGAGTACAGCCTCTCCTCTAAAACTTTCTAAATCTGCCCAACATCTACCAGCTATTTCTTGTCTGCCCTTTGCTTAGAATGAGGAGTCTAACCCCTCATTCTTGCTCCTGTTTTATGTCTCCCTGCCAGTGCTAGGGCTGAAGCCTGGCCTTGTACATGCTAGGCAAGCGCTTTACCACTAAGTTGCATGCCCAGGGCCTTAGCATCTATCTCAATTTTAGGCAGATAGAAGAGAAACAATGAAAAGCAGTGTACACTTTATAAAAAACCTCCGTGCAGCCGGGCGTGGTGGTGCATGCTTGTAATCCCAGCATTCGGGAGGCTGAGACCGGAGGATCCGGGTTCGCGGCCAGCTTCAGCTACCTAGTGAGGCACTCCGCAAGTTAGTGAGACTCGGTTTCAAAATAAAGAATAAAAAATAGGGCTGGGGGTATAGCTCGGAGGTAGAATGCCTCTGAGTTCAATCCCCAGTACCGCAAAAAAATAAAAAATAAAAAACCTCCGTGTGACAAGTTCATACCCTGACTGTGGCTAATCAGTTCTACCATGGATAGAAGGGCCTGTCTTATGCTGCCTCTAGGTCTCCTGGAATCTCCAGGTATGGGCTGAAGTTTACGTGATCAGAGGGCATAACCTCCATGCTCTGGCAACCATGACCTTGACAAGACTATCTGAGCTGCCAACAAAAGTCTAGGGAAGACTGTGGGTGTTTGAGATTTGGGACATGTAAGCTGTCAGGACTTTAGAGACACATGTTCTGTCCTGTTACAGATGAGGGAGGCTTGATGAGGAAAGAGTAGTGTAAACGATTGGTGAAAGAGTCCAGAAAACTCATATGGGTGGCTTGGGACCAAAATAAATAGGATGTGAGACACTTGGAATCACTGATTTTGTTAAAGAGTTTAAGATACTTCTACTATTTGTAATGTGTTTAGAAATAGAACAAAAATATTTGCATTATATATGTGTAAAGAGACCATTTAATAGTAAAACATTTTTTTGTATAAGAAATTTCCTTTTCAGTATACAGAATCTTTGGCTTCTTTTCTAATCAGCATTTTCACTTAATATATGAAAAAAATACAGTGGGAACCAAACACCTCACCTTGAGCCCCAATATGATGGTATTTCAAGATGGGGCCTATGACGGTAATAAGAATATGGCCCTCGGGGTGTAATCAACTGCAGGTAAGAAGAAGAGACACTAACTGGGGGTAGTGGCACATGCTTATAATCCTAATACTTGGAAGGCTGAGATAAGAGGATTGTAGGTTCAAGGACAGCCTCAGAAACTTAGTGAGACCCTCAACAACTTAGAGAGACCCAGTTTCAAAATAAAAAAAAAAAAAAATTTAGGAAGAACTGGGAGTGTAGCTTGGAGGTCAAATACCTCTGGGTTCACCCCCCACCAGCAAGCTAACTACAAAAGAGAGTCTTCACCAGAACCTAACTATCCTGTCAGCCTGACCTGGGACTTTTTGCCTCTACAACTGTGAGAAATAAATATCTATCATCTAATCCTCCCAGGCTGTGATATTTTGTTATAGCATCCCAGGCAGACTAATATGCCCTGCCTACTCCCATTTTTTGTTTTGTTTTTCCTACTTTCTCCCTCTGTTGCTCTCTTCCAGACAGAGAATGCAGACCTAGCATCTACAATTGCCTATGTAAGGCCTCCCTGCTGCAGTTTTGTCTTCTTTATCATTAGAACTGGGTGAGCAAAGTATTCTACCTATATAACCTTATCTAAAAAAAATTAAAATGAAAAAGACCCATTTGCCTCTGGAATGGCATTAAACTTTTTCTCATTGCACATGTCTGTTATTCTTCTGAAAGGAGAGGAAAAGATAGGGAAGGAAAAGATTGAGGGCAAGGTCAACAAGAATAAGAAGCTGGCAGACAGGTGTGTTCAAGGAGACAGGCTCCCAAGGAGAGAAGTCGCTCACAGCCTCCCGTCTGCCTGCCATTCCTCTCTGCACTGTCTTCCCACTGACACTTTGTGGCATTTCTCATTTTTTTAAATTTATTTTTTACACTTTTGTGGATGCATTATAGTCTCCCATCATAATGAAGTGCACAGGAATAGTGACATCATGCTCACGGTACTTGGTGAGCTTCCCTGTGGCTCCCTCCCCACTCTCTCCCCTCCCCAATACAGGGGACTGAAATTGGCACTGATATACTCACATATGTACAAGCGTTAGTGGAAGTGTTCACTTCACTGATTCTCCCTCCTCCCCCTCCCCCCAGCTCCCTCCCCCACCCACTGGAGTTTCTCCATCATCTGGAGTCCCTCTTATATCCAATTACTCCCTAGCTTCTGCATATGAGAGAAAACACATGACCCTTCACTTACTATGACTGGCTAATCTCACTTAACATAATATTCTCCAGGTCCATACATTTTCCTGCACATGACATAATTTTGTTCTTCTTTATTGCTGAGTACAAGTCCATTGTGTATATGTCCCATACATTGTAATCCATTCATATGTTGGTGGACACCTGGGTTGGTTCCATAACTTGGCTATTATGAATTGTGCTGCTACAAGCATGGATATGCATGTATTACTATAATATTATTTTCATTCCTGCTAAAACTAAATTCACCGGCATCTCCTTAACTAGAAGTTCAAATAATCAGAACAAACCATTCCCTATGTATTCCTTTTTTGTGGGGAGAGGGTAACTGGGGATTGAACCTAGGGACATTCTACCTCTGAGCTATAATCCCAGCCCAGCCTTTTTATTTATTTATTTTTATCTTGAAACAGGTCTCACTGAGTTGCTAAGGGTCTCCCTAAGCTACTGAGGCTGACCTCAAACCTGTGATTGTCCAGTCTCAGCCTCCCAAATACTGAGTTTACAGGTGTGTACCACCACGCCCAGCAGGATTCTTAAAATTTAGCAAATTGCTAATAATAATTTCTAGAGTAGAGAATGGCCTGATCACTCCTCTTACCACTTTTGGGAAACCAAAAGGACCCTGCACACTGTGCAACGTGGTGCTCAAGCTTTGATCCAGTGACCCCCCGAGAAAGTGATGATGGCCAGTGAGTTTTATTTGTTGATGAGTGAGTCCTTGTCTGCATGATCAACTCAACACAGCTGCCCCATCTTTAGCAGGTATGTGAGTAGCCAGCAGTAGCAGACTTTTGTATCTGAGCCTGACAGTAGTATTTCTCTCAGGTAGGGCTCTGGAGATTGTTTTCCCTGGGATGGAGTAAATATTGGACCTGCCATGGTAGCAATCACCTGTCCAGGCCATGTGTCATGTTTATTCATATGCTATTGGCTCCATTATTCCTGAAATGATACCTAAGCCCTTGACACCCCTTACCACTTATACCTAAGACTGCCTTTTATGTAACTCAGAGGAATTTGATGGTGGAAATTAAAAAAAAAAAAAAAGTGATAGGTGAGTGGTGCTACTAAGGGTTAGTAAGATGGGGTTCATTTTAAGGAGTTAAGTTTTTGGAAGGGCTAGTGAGATTTGTTTTCAAAGGACTCCCTGTTGCCAATTGTTAATCTTTTATCTTTTTCTTGGAGACTCTCCCTCCTTATTCAGATCTTTATCTGAAGGGCTATCTGACAGAAATTGATAAAAGGTAAGTTTTCTGTCTAGGACAAATTTGCAACTGTATTTTAAAAAGTCTTTAGACTAAAACAACTAGATCTCTGTGGGAGATAGCATGCAAATTGAGTTTCCTGGATAACCTCAAATTGTACATCTGCCAACCTAAAGCCGACCTGGGCTGAGAAACTAGTCTTTTCTCATTGGGGCAACAGCAAGTTTTGTTTTTGTTTTGATGTTATTTTCAATTGAATAAAAACTAAATCCGAGGCGTATTTCTGCTTGGCTGTACCTCTTGTGAAAGATTCTTAGAGAAAAAGAAAAAAAAAAAAAAAAAAGAACAAGAAACTTGGGATGGCCTTTATTTGTAGAACGGATTTTCAAGGACAGCTCATTCCCATGGTTGATTGAAAGTTAAATGCGTATAAAATGTTTTTAAAGAGTTGGCAAGGACTGACTCTCCTCATTCTCAAGAGGCTTCTAAGTTCTTCTTTCACAAGTACCCAGAATCTTTCTCTTCACTGGGTCTTGGTTCCGTTCTCAGTATATCTAACCAGATGATGCAACATCTGTGCTCTCTCAAGAACATGAGAAATTAAGCTTTCCCTCTTCCCTCTCTCAGCTTTCTGGGAACTCCAAACTGCTCAGACTTTCCTTTTCTTGTTTGCTGCAGAAAGCAACCCACTGGAAGAGTCCTGTGGTGGCCTTCCCCCTGTGGAAGAGGAGGATAGGAAAATTAACCTGATCATGGAGCTATCCACACAGCTCTCCCTGCAGACTGAGAAGATCACTCAGCTGGAAGAAGTGCTGGAGGAAAAGGAAAGGAAGATTCACCAGCTGGAAGCCAAGTGGGAGCTCCATCTTTCCCAAGAGGTGGAGGACCCCCTAGAAGGTTTAGAAGAAGCCCCCATTTTCTTTAATAATACCATTACTCCTGTGGTCTCTGATGAGGATTTGTAAAGAAAACCAATAAAAGTTTATTAAGCGTTATCAAGATAAAGTCCAGAGCCCAAGTAGTCTCCTCACTGGCAAACTCAAACTGAAGTTTGTGGATTTGAGCCTCTCCTACAATGTTCATGTTTGGAAGGAAACAGAAGAAAGGGCAGCCTCAGAAACAAACACTGAATGTTTCCCCCCTTTAGATGCCAGTAGTCACGTAATCCACACAGCTGTAGATACTATGCTTTCAGACATTCCCAGTAACAGCGGAAGAGGGAGAAACTAAACTAGACAAATGGTGAAAGGACTTAGCATTTTCCTCTTACCAGAAGTCTGGCACACTGCAAGGGATAGGTGGCACCAGTCCAGACTTGGTGTACAGCTCTGTTGTGAACAGAAAGGCACCAAGGAGGGCCAGCTTCAAGCTGGGGGACATTAGAAAACTGAAGAACAGAGCTTTTGCTAACAGAGTAAATAGCCATGAGGTCAGTCCTTTCCTATCCTCTGGTGTTTGTTTCTTTATGACATGTATTTCATTAATACTAGCAAGGGTAGAAATGAAAAAAAAAAAGTAAAGCAATTTAAAAAAAAGAATGGATTCATCAGAACTCTGGTCCTTTGGGAAAAGCGTCCTGGGACAGTAGCTCCCTGGAAAAACACACGACACCGATTTTTCCCTTAAGAGCAAGACTGAGACCAAAGCAAAACACACTTTGCTGTTACAATTGTACCAAGTAGCAGTAGAAAGCACAAAATAATGGCAGGAAAAAAATGGAGTGCTAGCAAAAGAGAATTACCCTGTAATTAACAGACTAGAAGGAATCATATCGTATTCCTCTCCCACCTAAACCCTTCACATGAACTATTTCCCACCCTGAGGGAGCATTAACTAACTGTGAGTAAGATTCCAGGACTTAATTCTTGCTGTCCTGTAGAACCTTTCTCAAGCTCTGGCTCTCCCAATTGAACTCAACTATAGATGTTAGAAATATAGCAAACATGACAGTCACAACTTTTATTATCCAGCAGTTCATAAACACAAGTGTCTCCTTAAACTATAAGGTTGATTATAACAAGAGATGGGAAATAGAGGAAAGAGAGGGAGTGAGCATGGGGTCACCTGATTAGCACTGTATTAGTAGAGGTTCTCAAATGACTAAGCAAAAGTGGTCAGTAACGATACATACTCTTGGCCTCTGGGGTAGGGCCCAGGAATATGCATTTTAACAAACACATGTGGTATTCCTGGTGAACGTATTCCAGGAACTACATTTTAAGATGTACAGATTAGGGGTTGGCCTTAAGCAAAGCTGTTACACTTTTGCTTCCAGACTAATGGACAGGCCCAGAAGGATAATCGCTCCTTACAAGATGGGTGAGTCTTTTATACTATTTAACCAGCACATAATCTAATTATGGATCCCGACTACCTACCTGCAAGACAGTTTCCAAACCTGATTTTTAAAATGGGTGCATTTGAGTTGTATGATAGTTTTGTTACTCCTGAGGTTCACTACAAAAAAAAGAAGAAAGTCCCACTCATAGTTTCTATTTTCATACAGAGCTAGAATCTTTCTATATTTGTATGTAACCTCATTTTCACATGCAATGGCTGCAAATACAGGTGCAGTTCAATATCAGAAATGAAACCAACTTACAACTCACTGATCATGAAAACATACCTACCCTAGTAAGTAGTTCAAAGCACTTCTCTACCTGTTCCATGGAGTTTACTACAGAATCTACTTTAGAAATTCTTTCTCTGTGGTCACTTCTTCTCACCTTTTTTTTTTTTTTTTTTTGCCATATTGGGGATTGAACCCAGGGGCATTCTACCTCACAGCTACACCCCTAGTCCTATTTTTACTCTTTTTTTTTTTTTTTGCGGTACTGGGGGTTGAACTCAGGGGCATTCTACCTCCGAGCTATACCCCCAGCCCTATTTTTTATTCTTTATTTTGAAACCGAGTCTCACTAAGTTGTGGAGTGCCTCACTAGGTAGCTGAGGCTGCCCGCGAACCCGGATCCTCTGGTCTCAGCCTCCCGAATGCTGGGATTACAAGCGTGCGCCACCACGCCCGGCTTACCTATTTTTACTCTTTATTTTGAAACAGGGTCTCACTAAGTTGCAGAGAGCCTCACTAAGTAGCTGAGGCTGGCCGCGAACCCAGATCCTTCAGTCTCAGCCTCCCAAGTACTGGTATGACAAGCGTGCATCACCACACCTGGCTTCTTCTCACCTTACTAAACCCCATGATCTCCATGGTCAATATTCATAGCTGCCTCTGGCCCCAACTAGATGTTCCATTTTCAATGCTGAGGTTCTGCCCATTCTCCTGACATTCTAATGACACTAAGGGTTACATTTCCTTACTGTGTTCTGGGAGAATGCTTTAAGCCTTTTCCTTTCAGTAAAAGTGGACCATTTCCAAGACAAACTATCACTTCCACAGTTTTGATGTGTTATTATACTAACCAAATTTCCAGCTCTTTATTTTACAAATATTGTCTCAATAGTGGGATGTTGAGGTGGTACAGAGGGAAGGTGGGGAGGGACACAGAAAGAAAATCCCATCTCATCCCAGATAAGTATATGATAACTTCTAGATCAATTTCCCTGGCTAGCTCTCACCATGAAAGCTGCCTTCCAGCAAAGATAAAGTTACAGGCGGAGTAGTGCTGTTATTAATAATTAATTGAGCTTGTCACCTGTGTATAGCCACAGACCAGCCACTGAAGAAGAAAGCATCAGAGTCATATTACTTTGCAAAGCCCTATTTACAAGAATTCGATCTTGATTCAGGTCTAGGTTACCTCCAAATCAGAAGTTTGGAGGAGATTTGTTCCAAAGGTGAATAGATTCTCTGCTAGTGACATTTTAGCAATAGGAATTCTTTCAGTATCCAGGGCTTCTGCAGGGAGAGAAGGAAATACTGGCCTCTGAGTAATTTCTAAATGGAAAAATTCACATTCACATTCACATTCACAGCTGAATTTTTATGTTATTATATGCCCCCAAAGTTCATTTGCATTTCTACCATTCCTTAAGGGAACTGAGTAGTAAGCTTCAGATTGTGCTACACACCTGATTCAAACAAACTAAAGATCAGGTTATAGCCCACACTGTCGGTCTAAACTTCAAGTTGAGTTGAGTTCCTGAAGCTTTAAAACATCTGGTGTAAATATCATAAGGCAAATAACAAGCTGATGATCCAATTTCTTAAATAAAATTTAGCAAACCATCAGGTATTATTATCAGATTTTTTAAAAAAAAACAAGCAATCCAGGGAATCAAATGTTTAACTCAAGCCATTCTCTGATATTCTGAAAACATTGTATAGAAATATATGCAGAGTTTTAATTCTACTTTTTCACCAATTATAAATTTTTTTCAGAAAAAAAGTTAAATTGAACACATAATATGGCTAAGCAATTTAAGTAAATGCTAGACTTAATCTTTCCATTATTATGGTTGTATGATGTCAAACACTTTCATAGCAAGCTGAAATTATAGCAATATACTTTAAGGATTAGCAGAAAAGTAAGTCACCAGAGGAACTGGCCCAGAAATAGGAATAAGTTGCTTTAGAATTCACTTCATTGAAAGCAGAGAAACTACAATATATCCTACCTAAATGCATTTCTGGAAAACAATGAATCCAACAAAGTTTTAATTATCTCCTACACTCTTCTTTGCTTATCCCCAATCCAATCATTTTCTTTTATATTATGTTGAAGCAAAGAATTTTTTCTTTAACAAAACAAAGAAGTATTGATAAACATTGTAGATCTAAGTAGCAATAATATTTATTTGGAAATTATCAAGTATAGAGACCTCAAAGACAAAAAGATATAAGAAAACATTTTTTTTTTTCAGTACTGGGGATTGAATCCAGGGGCATTCCATCTCTGAGCTACATCCCATCCCTATTTTTTATTCTTTATTTTGAAACAGGGTCTCACTAAGTTGCGGAGGGCCTCACTAGGTGGCTGAGGCTGGCCTCAAACCTGGATCCTCCGGTCTCAGTCTCCCAAGTACTGGGATAACAAGAGTACACCACCACGCCGCCCGGCTCCTAAAAAAACATTTTTAAGAGACTTGGAAAACCAACTGCTTGAGATTTAAAAGGTCTGACTCTAATAATTGAAAAAATTAGGGCTGGGGGTGTAGTCCAGTGGTGGAGCACATGCTTAGTGTGTATGAGACCTTGGGTTCAATCTGTAGCACCAAAAAAGAAGAAAAAGGAGGAGGAGGAGAATAAATTATAAATAACAAACAATAATTATTATAGTTCCCCTCTGGTCTTACAACAAAATCTTTTATTAAGATTTCCCAGATGTAGGAGAGCATTCCTTATAATAAGGAAGAACCAAGTCCTAGTGGGAAATAACCTTTCAAAAAAAAGTACACTGGGACAAAGTTCACAGCAAAAGACAGAGTTAGCCACAAAGTTTCCCACATCTAATGAAATTAGAATTTATGGTAAAACAAAACAAAAACAGTTCTTATTCCTAGCTTCCCAGAGAAATCACTTCCAAAGTTATTGTTCAATACATTTTCAATAGCATGAGCCTATGATGAGATTGTCTGCCAGTGCCATCTGTAAGATTTACATTTGTAGGGCAGGGGGTGTAGCTCCATGGTGGAGCAGTTGCCTGGCATGTGCAGGTCTTAGGTTTGATCCCCAGCACAGCCAAAGGAAAAAAATATATATTTGTATTTTGTTTATATAACAAAGAATGACCCTTAGTACTCAATTCCAAAAATACCTGATCCTTCTGTTCTTTGATGGAAAATCACATAATGTGTGGTCTAATAACTCTTGAATCCATTTTCCTAAATGTCACAAATAAGCATTACCAACAGCTCATATCTGATACCACCTCTTTCATAGAAGGATGATATTGCAGGCAACAGAGGGCAGTGGATGGGAGGGGGAGAACTAGCCCAGCACCAGCGCTATGTCAAGTGTGGCCCTGGTAAAGTTAACAGGAAAGATCTGAAAATATAACCCTCAGCCTTGTAACAAAAAGGGGCTGCATAAATGCCTAGCTGCTATTGAAATGAAGTAGGCATGGTTATGGTGAAAGAAATAACAAATAGCTGCAGTGGGTGCCCCATAACTTGTTAGGGACCTGCATTCACTAAGCATCATCTCTGTACATAAAAATATAACTAATAGTATTATTTCATAGAAATTTACAGTTAATTAAAACTTTTTTGGGGGTACTTGGGATTGAATCCAGGGGCATTCTACCTCTGAGCTACACTCCCTGTCCTTTTTACTTTTTTATTTTGAAACAGGGTCTTGTTAAGTTGCTGAGGTTGGCCTCAAACCTGAGATTCTCCTGTCTCAGCTTCCTGAGTACTGGGATTACAGGCTTGCTCCATTGTACCTGGCTTAATTAAAAGGTTTTCAAACTGATTATTTTACTTAATCCTCATAAATAAAATTTCAACTATATGACAAATTCCAAACTTATAAATGGGAAATGGCAAAACCAGGACCTGCAGCACCCAGACAAATGTACCTTCCATCACTCACCACCCCGTGCAGGCCTCCATCAAGGACCTTTGTCGTCCTTGTCTCCCTTCTCAAGTCAGCCTCTGCCCCATTCATAGGAAAACAGTTTTCCACAGGTGCTGTCTACCCAGAACTGCCTAGATTCTACTGATCAATTTGTTTGACTCTGTCAGTGTTTTGGTTTTTGTTTACTTGTGTTTTATTTTGTTTTGTTTTAAAGTAAGTGATTTAAGAAACATGGGGATGCATAGGGCCCATCCTTTCCTATTGTCTTATCTCTGGCTGCTTAAGACATTTTTCTTACCTGCCTGACCCATTTGGTAAATGGATATGAAATCCCTGGCTCAGATACTCACAATTATATAATAAGTTGTGGATCTCTCCATGAAGTACAGTGTTTTGAGCTTTTGATTTATAGTCTAAAATATACATTCAAAATGAGTACAATACGTGCTACATTCAAAGTTAACACATATTCCCAGATAACACATATTCCCAGACAGAGAAAGAACAGAAGACCTAAGGGAAACCGCTAACCTGGAGTCCACTGCACCTTCTTCATTAGCCCAAGATAGTTCCTAGGTCTTTGTAAATATATGTGTTCTGTGATAGGGAATTCTGATAATAAAATCCTGTTTATTACCTGGGCATGGTGTCACATGCCTGTAATTCCAGTACTTGGGAGGCTGAGACAGGAGGATCACAGGTTGGTAGACAGCCTCATCAAGTAGTGAGACTCTTATAAACCTAGAGAGATCTTTCTTGTTACAAAATAAAAATAAATAGGGCTAGAAGTGTAGCTCAGAAGTAGAATGCTTCTGGGGTTCAGTCTCTAGTACCAAAAAAAAAGTTTATTCACACTGCAAGCAAACGTAAGTAGGTAAGTAGGTAAGTGATCACTACCAGATCCAGCATTTTAGCATCCCCTCCCACGCCATAGACTTTCTACTCACTTCTCTCCAGACCTCCCTTTGAGGTCACTAGCATGGATTCTGTTTTACAGATGGGGAAACAGAGATGATCAGTTAAGTGACATCTACAAAGATTGTTGGTTCTATTGCTAGCCACTTTTGTCTTCAACTTGGATGAAAATGTAGGCAATTAGGTCTTCTTACTTTAGCAGAATGCTGTTTTAGTCAGCTGGCTTTTTCTTCTTCTCTTTTCAATCTCTGTGACCAAAATCCCTGAAAAGCACAACTTAGAAGAAGAAAGGTTTATTTAAGGCACAGGGGTTCAGAGGTCAGTCCATGGGCAGCTTGCTCTGGGCAGCAGAACGGCGTGGTAGAAAGCAAAGAGAGAAAGGATGGTAGAGGTACAGGTATAGTCTTCAAGGACCCCACAGACCCACCTCGTCCAGCCATGCCCTGCCTCAGAACCTGGCTACGTTGCTTAACACATGAGCTTTGAGGAACATGTTAAATCCAAGTCATGACAAATGCTTTAAACCTGAAATTTAAATTTTAAAAAATTGAAAAAGCAAAGCAAAAAAAATACACCTTTGTTCACACAACTCTGAGTTATATACTTCCCATTCATAGGTGGTAAAACTCATTTCTAGAGCTAGAGTCCAGAACAGGGTCAGCAACAGCCATGGGCCAAATCCAGCTGCCACTTGTTTTTGCAAGGCCCAAGAGATAAGAATAGTTTTTATGATTTTAAATGGTTACAAAAAAAAAAAAAAAAGAATATTTGTGATCCAAAACTTACATAAAATTCAAAATTCACAGTCTATAAATTTTTATTGGAATGCAGCCATATTTAGGAGCAAATGTTCACAGTATACACTATTTTGCAGACTGGTAAGTATCTTAGTCTATGCATCTGCATTCAGATATATGACGACTTCATCCTTAAGAGGTAGGTATTTATATTCCCATTATACTATCATGTTTGTGACTTTTCTTATATAAATTAAGATTTCTCCAAAGATGAATTGAAATGATAACTTTAGAAATCCAGCTCTCAAATCATTTTGAGTAAAATTTCACAGTTTTAAAAACATAGATTAATAACCAGAATACATGTACCCTTGTTTATTTGACAACTATTTGCTGAGTACTTATAAGCTTGTACATATTATATGCTCTATTCATCATATCAGATGTCAAGGTTTTTAGATCATATTTCTATATAGAATAATGAACTTCTTATTGCCTCAGAAATGTTTATTATAATTTTATTTTTCTGGTGCTAAGAATCTAACCCAGGACTTCAATCATGCTAGGCAAGCACTCTATCACTGAGTTACAGCTCTAGCCCTATTATAACTTTTAAGTCTGATAAATAGTAGGTTCAAGAAATGCTGATAAAAAGAAACAGGGGGGGTTACTTTTATAAATATATTTGAAATTGGCTAGAAGGACTTTTGTTAAACGTTCCAAGCTGCAGACACTCTTCAAA
Source organism: Graphiurus murinus (assembly GCA_004027655.1). Classification (NCBI taxonomy): domain Eukaryota; kingdom Metazoa; phylum Chordata; class Mammalia; order Rodentia; family Gliridae; genus Graphiurus; species Graphiurus murinus. Next base: position 55,961 of record PVLC010007954.1, read on the forward strand.
GGATGAATGCTACTTTGTAGGAGCAAGTGACCTTCAGAGAGCCAGCTCACACACAACCTACAGCTGACTGAGATTCAGGCACATGGAGGAAGGTCTAAGGATGGAGAAGGACTTGGCTCCCTTATCCTCCACCTGACCCTCGGCATAGCAAAGACGCCAAGAATTTAAATAAATCTGGTTATCCCCTGGGAATTACTCAATCCTACTATTTTGTCATAGAAACTTAGACCCATTCCATGAAGTTATGGTCCAGAAGACTTGCCATTAAAAACTTTAATAAATTGAGATTCTGGAGAGTGATTTTTTTTTCTTTCTTGGTATTTGCTCCACAATTTCAATATACAGCAGTTATCCCCAGAGATCTCAGAGTGCCGGTGAATCAGGAGCTCCAGCTACAGAAGGACCATCTGGAATGGAGGGATTGGCTCACATCACACCACACTCAAGTTCCCTGAGACTCAATCAAATATTGAACTGAATAGGCATCTGGAGTGATGTATAAATCTAAGAGTTGTAGCTCCAAAATACAAACATTCTACTGCTTTAGTGAAGTCTCTATAGAAAGAAGCCTTTGGATAAAAAAAAAAAAAGAAAGAAAGAAATACTATGTTATTAAGTAGAAAATAAAGATGCAAGTTTTTGGCTTAGGGGTTTTTTGTTTGGTTTGGTTTGATACTATTATAATTGGCCTTCTATGTTTGGGTAAATTATAGGTTTTTTCAGATGTGTCTTAAGTAGGCACAATTAACTATGACAGTTAAAGACTAAGCAGGGAACCGCCAACTTTTTTAACCCTTCATCTAGACAAAGGAAAAGACAGATATAAGCATTTGTTATTATTTCCAGACAGAACTAATGATAGTGATGTTTGTTATGAGCTTAATGGAATTTTTCCCAGAGTGATGAGGTTGATTAGAATTTTCCCTAAAGTGAGACAAATTAAGAAAGCACATCCATTCTGTCATATACATGTTCATAGATTCCTTCTCCTTCTCCTTCTCCTTCTCCTTCTCCTTCTCCTTCTCCTTCTCCTTCTCCTTCTCCTTCTCCTTCTCCTTCTCCTTCTCCTTCTCCTTCTCCTTCTCCTTGTGCTGGCGATCAAACCCTGGGCCTTCTGCATGTTAAGCAAGTGCTCTTCTACTGAGCCACATCCCAGACTCTTCTTTCTTTTCTGACGATCAAAGTCATGTTAGAGTAAAGGGAGTATTATGGTAGCTTTGTAAAATAAGTAACAATTTTCCTTCCTGTCAGAGACCACTTTATGAAACTTTACATCCCATTTCTTTGAAAGAATTCTATAGAATCACAGTGGGTTAGGTAATAAAATGATAATAATTAAGATTTTACCTTGAAAATAATCTGCACATAACTAAGAGAAATAGTCCTAAAAGTGCATTTGGGACTTTCACATCTCCAATAGTAAATTTGATTAAGATATGTATATATATACATATATATATATATTTGATTAAGATATATATAGTAATATCTAGAATAGCCAGTAGAAAGGATTCATATATATATGAGGAAATATGCTTAAAATAATATAGATAAATTTGAACTGAAATCTAAAAAATATTCAACCCAAATAAAGGCAAGGAAAGGAAAACAGAGAAAAAAAGTGAATAAACAAAAAATAAGAAATAAAGTAGCAGAATTAAACACCATCATACCAATTCTTTCATATACATGTAAGTGGCAGAGTAGAGTTAAAACTATCACTGAATTATTCATTGCCTAAAGAAAAATATTTTAAATATAACAAAATAGGTAAAATATAACAAAATCAATAACAATGATGAAATAAAATCTCCACTTAGAAACTAACCACACTTCTAAGTAATCCATAGAATAAAAAGGAAGTCCCAAGAGAAACTTAAAAATACATTGAACTGAGCGCATGTGAAATTTTAAAAATATAAAATGATATATTACACAAATACTGAGAAAAAGAAAGCAAGCATGTATACTAATATCAGATAAAGTCAACTTCAGAACAAGGAAAATTACTAGAGCTGGAGAAGGACATTATCTATGATAAAATAATAAATCCACCAAGAAGACCTACCAATGCTGAATGTATCCACACTAATCAATAGAGCTCAAAATATATAGAGCAAAGGCTGATAAAACTGAAAGGATAAATCCACAATTATAGTTGAATATTTTAACAACCCTGTCTCAACAATTCGTAGAAACACACAGAAAGTCAGCAAGAATATATAACTCATCAACAAAATCAATAAGATTCAATCAAACTTACAGAACACTGCACCCAACAAGGAAAAACACACTCTTTTTCTTTTCTTTCTTTCTTTCTTTCTTTCTTTCTTTCTTTCTTTCTTTCTTTCTTTCTTTCTTTCTTTCAGTGTATGTTTTATTTCAGGCAGCTTTCTAAGTGAAGCAACACCTATTAATGTCACAATTTAATCTTCACAACAACCATGAAGTGAAAGTTGTCATTATATTCACTACGCAGAAGAGCAGTGCCCAGAAAGGAAAATTACATGAGGTTCCAGAGCTAGCAAAAAATAAAGCAACAATTTGAATCCAAGCAGTATGTTCAAAAGCTCTCTTTTTCACCTACTGGGGGCACTATTAAAAGTTTCTATTCTTTTCCACTTTTTCTCTTAATTACAAGATAGCTCCTGAAGAAAATAGGAATGTCCAAAGATATCTCCACCCTATTGAATCTATCTTTACACCTTGTGTTAGTCAGCTTTCCATAGTTATGACAAAATAACTGATGATCACCTTGGAAAGAGAAGAAGTTTATTTGGCTCATGGTTTCCAGTCCATGGTCACTTGGTCCCATTGCCTTTGGACCAGTGGTAGCACTGTCCAAAGCCAATGGTCAATTATTATGCTCTCATCTGAAGAACTTAGAAAAAAGGAGCAAAATAAACTCAGAGCAGAAATGAAACAATAAAAATAAGGGCAAAAGTAGTGACTTTTAGTACAGAAAAACAACAAAGAAAATGAAGCAAAGAGTTGTTTTTTTAAAAAAGTTATATAATTGGCAATATACTTGACAACTTCCATAAGACTGACAAGAAAAAAAAAAAAAGAAGATACAGCATGCTGTATCAGGAATAAACAGGAAACATCAGCATGGACATCAGAGACAATGGGAGAATACTGAGAATATCTGCTTAAAACTAAATTTGATAATTTAGATCAAATAGACCAATTTCTCAAAAATCACAACTCAGCCAATAATTAAACAAAAAATTTGAATGGCACCAAAAAAAGGAAACCTAAATTAATAACTTTAAATATCAAAAATAAAGCTCCAGGTTCAATGGTTTTACCAGCAAATTCTACCAAACATGTAAAGAAGAATTAACACCATTTCTATGTGATTTTCCAAAATTAACAATAAACACCAAATAACAGACCCAGGAGGCTTGGAGTATGTCAAGTATAATAATAATAATAATAATAATAATAATAATAATAATAATAATATAAATGCATAAAACATACACATATATGCATATAATATTCAAACTGAAAAATAGCAGATACAAGGGGAAATTCTTGAATGAAGCCAGAGGATAAAACACCTTGTTCCTTATAAAGGAGCATGGATAAGAATTTTACACTGAACTTCCCATCAGAAACTATGCAAACTATGCAAGGAAGAAGAAAATAGAGTTAAATATTTAAAGTACTGGATGGGGGAGGGGGGGGCACCAACTCTGTAGTCCCAGCTTCTCAGGAAGCAGAGGCAAGAGGATTGAGAGTTCAAGGCCAGACTGCAAAACAGAGCAAGACCCCATTTCAAAAAAAACAAAAAACAAAAAACTGCTACCAGAACTATACAACCAATTCTCTTTACAGCTGTTGGCTGCCAAATCAGAATGGCATGGAGGAAGGTGTCATTTCCCTGAGAACTGATGTCCTCTGCTCCCAATCCTGGTTGGAAGTTTCCTTTTGTTTTCCAGAATGAATGATGAGGGTTCTGTCATAGCCACATTTGCCTAGATTTGGCTACAAGAGAAACTAGTTCTATAGGGATGGTTCTGAATTTTCTGTCTTCCATCTGAGCCAGCAGTTTTGATCTTAAGAATCCAGACTAAGCTATCTCATATATTGAATACCCAGAGACAGTCAATTTCTGAGCTATCCCCTCCCATAGGCCTTTTTATTTTTCATTTTGAAACAGGGTCTTGCTAAGTTGCCAAGCCTAGCCTCAAACCTGAGATCCTCTTGTCTCAGCCTCCCAAGTACTGGGATTACAGGCCTGCTCTCAAAACACCATGCCCCAAGCAGCATGCAGGGCTTCAGCTGTCAGGTGTTCAGGTATCCACGAGACGTAAGACTTGCCATTCAATGATAACACAATCCTGCATGGATCTTTTGACTCAAGAATCTCTTTAAAAAGCTTAATCATGCAAATGTTTGTTTCTTAAAGAAAAAAGGAAGAAACACATGCAAGAAGAAGCAGAAGAGGAAAGCCTTAAACAGAAACCCTGCTGGAAATGCAGTCTTGGCAAAACCCCTTGTCTTCATTTCATCTGGACAATGAAGCTTTCCTGCCCCTTCCTCTGCACTACTCTCCCATTCCCTAATACCTTTCACTGCCCTGAATCTCTCCTCCCATGTGGACTCTTGTGATGCCTGCCCACCTGAAACACAAAGGTCCTTTTCAGAAACTCAGGCCATATACTTGTTTGATCCTTACCAGCAGCTTACTAAGGCACCTCACACCCTGAGGCACAGAGTACCATAGGTAATTAACGCTATGAATTCCCTATAAAAAAAAAAAAAAAATCCAAGCCAGTACCCTTGGTCAAAGATTTGGAACACAAAAAAACTCTTTGTGTGAACAGGAAACTGATTTGCGTACTTACTGTTAACTAGACAAACAACTTGT
>PVLC010007955.1:0-60822 GCA_004027655.1 Graphiurus murinus
TCTATCAGGGAGTATTCACTCAGGCAACTTCAGTAACACTCCCTCCTATTGGGCACGCACTGTCCACGCTCTGACGTGCTGGCGCATGCGCTCTGACGTGGCACAGCCCTAGGATGTTACCACGTGCAGCTGCTCCTGGCACTCTGCCAGGCGCCGTCTTGAGGTCTCTCCGGGCCCGCCGGGCTAAGACCCCAACACATACCCAAGCTAGGAAGATACCTTAGAAATAATCTGGCCTCCAATATGATACTTCATAATTTGGGGGATGCTTCTAATACATAAACTGAGGGCAATCTGTTTATACTCTAAATTCAGGCCTGCTGAGAACTCTTTGGCAGGAGATTTATTTGATAGTTTTAACTAATGCTTCTAAAATTATTTGTAGTGAAGGACTTTGTGTGTGTGGTGCTGGGGATTGAACCCAGGGACATTCTACCTCTGAGCTACACCCCTAGCCCTATTTCATTTTTTATAATTTTTTAAAATTTTGAAACAGGGTCTCACTAAGTTATGGAGGGCCTTGCTAAGTTACTGAGACTGGCCTCAAACTTTCAATTCTCTTGTCTCAGCTTCCAAAGTACTGGGATTACAAGCGTGTGCCACCATGCCAAGCAGTGAAGAACTTTTTTTTAAAAAAAAGTTTCAGTTTATAGTGAAACAAGAGTTTCACACATTATAATATTAGTTAATTGCTAGAAAAATAAAAATTTTTAAATAGACATAAAATAATAACAGAATAAGATGACGCTGGTTTCAACAGAAATATAACTATTTTGTCAAATTGCTGTAAAAGTTGGAACACTTACTTTCAATTTCTATCCTCACAGCAAGGTGAGAAAGTAATGACAGGTGGAGAAGTACACAGAGGAGCACCTGTTTATACTGGGCTTGTCTTTCCTCGCCTGCTCTTACCAGACTTTTAACATCCCCTCCCAGTCATGCCTTCAGCTTAACAAGACTGACCTATGTGCGTTACAAATTGTGCTGTGCACAGTGTCTTCCTGGAGAAGGCTTCCAGAGGTTACCTATGGAATATACAAATTCCAGTTGTCAGCACAGTGAGTTGACTTTGGAATGTGCGTATAAAGCTGCGCGCGTGTATGTCTGCGTGTGTGTGTGTGTGTGTGTGGTGCTGGGGATTGAACCCAGGGACATTCTACCTCTGAGCTATACCCCCAGCCCTACTTTTTTTTTAAATGTGGAAACAGGGTCTCACCAAGTTGTTTTGAGTCTCACCAAATTGCTGAGGCTGGCTTTGAACCTGCAATCCTCCTGTCTCAGCCTCCTGAGTACTGGGATTACACATGTGTGCCATCATGTCCAGCAAGTCTTATCTTTTCAAAGTCTTCTATTTTGTTGAGGAACAGCAAGGCCACTGTTTTTAGTTTATTTTATATTTTATTATGCTCACTGTTATTGAAACCATATTTCTTAGAATGCAACATGCCTAATAGAGTTTCGTATGTATGATACCTGGGAACATCTAAAAATAAATCTACAATTTTATAAATATGTATGGATATAGTAGAAATATATTTCTCTTATTTTGTAGCAGTTAAGTGTATTTCCTGGATACAATAACGATATGGATTGTACTCATAACAAAAGATGTGTCCATTTAATGTTTGAGGAGAGGAAGTTGAAATATAATTTGGAAAACAAAAAAAAGAAATTCATATTTCTCTAGACATTTAAAATATATGATGTATGCAACAGAGTTCACATTTTTAGCATGCTATAATTTCTCCTCTTAACAATATCCTGATGGAGCTTTTGTAATGTTACCAGGCATTTGTTTTCAGTTTATGTATGGGATTCTCCATGGAGATACGTCCATAACATGAAGGCATCCAATATAGAAAATGACATGCAATGCCTTTATTCTTCCAGTTTAATTAATGCTGTGACAACCACTTGGCAGCGACTACAGTGAAGAGGAGGCCTCTGTAGGGAACTGCAGGTTATAAGCAGTAAGAAAACTGTCAAACTGTTACAGGGATCCAACATATCAAAACTCAAATCTTTCTCTGTAGCATCACTGGAGATAAATTCCAAGAACAAACAACTCAAAAAATTGGATTGTTTAGTCTAGCAAAAAGAGAGTTGATAATGGCAGAAGTTATAATATTTAATTCATCTCAATTTTCTATAAAATTGTTTCCTACCTTTAGGAAAAGCAAATCTTAATTCTACTCAAGTTATGTGTATTCTCAATGTCCTGGTACTTTGCTTGAGGAATTCAAGGTAATTTATTGAGCTCCAGGCCTGAGCTGGGTACAATGATAAACAAGACAAACTCCCTGCATCTATGGGGTGAGTCAAGGGAACAAACAATAAGCAAGTTGTCAGATATAGAGTAGGTGGATGACGAAAAGACTGGTGGGGGGATAAAACACTTCAGACTAGAGGATGAAATGGGAGTGCCATTGCAGAAAGGGATCAGGAAGAGAATGAGTCCACCAAGAAGAGTTTTCCAAGTAAGGGGAAAATGAGTGCAAAGGGCTGAAGCAGAAGCTTATTTGAGAAAAAATCAAGAGACCAGTGTGATGGAGCAGAGAGATCTTGAGAAAAATCAAGAGACCAGTGTGATGGAGCAGAGAGAACATGTGGAAGGTGGCAGCAGGGGAAGGGAGGGAGCTAAGACCCCCTTGTGCAGGGCCTCATAAGGGGTCTCAATTCTATGAAACAAAGTCCCCTTTGTATCACAACTATTTTCTAGTGGCCCTTTCACTTTCTTGTAATGAAATTTGATAATATAACCTTTATTAATAGTTTAGAGATACTTATATAATGCCCCAATATCAGGAAGAAATAGAAGGCCAACAGTAAAAAAAGTAGTTAGCCACACCAAAAAATATAATGAATTAGTAGGATACTTGCACCTCTACACAAAATCACCACGAGTGTGACAATGGACTGATACAGCTGCATTGCCAATTTTAGTACTGTAACATTGCTGTCAATGTTGAGATTTCCTGAAATGATGACTAGCACTTGAAGAGTTTTGAACAAAATGAAGCATAAGCATCCCCTGAGGTACACAATAATTGCATTCTTAAATAATTAGGTGTGTAGTAAAACCCTGTAAAAATCAGTTTCTGTCAATGGAGTTAGGATATAGGCTCAGTTAATAATTAATATATTTCAGGTCTTTCAAAAGTCTTGTGGGACACAAGGCAATTTCACATTGTGTGAGACTATTGCGAGCATAGTGCCTCAGTTGGCATTCCTAGGGGCCACTAAATGACTGTAGCAATCCCACATTTTTTGGTTGATGCATTGTAATCATACATCTTTGTTAGGTACAAGCTGGTAAAGGCATACATGCACACATTTCTCATTTAACCCTTCCCCAATTCCCAATTCCCACCCCACTCCTTCGCCCTCCCTCCTTCTCAAGTTCAGTTTAGTGATTGACTTTGATACGTTTGTGAAAGTGCATCATGTGCATTAGGGTGTTTCCCTCCCCCCTCCAAAACCTTCAGTTAAGTCACCTTTTTGCTCATCTAAGATTTCTCCTTCATCTGGAGTCCCTCTTATGATCTACTTTCTCCCTAGCTTCCACATATTAGAGAGAATATCCGATTTTTTACTTTTTGTGACTGACTAATCTCACTTAACATAATGTTTTCCAGTTCCATCCATTTCCCTGCAAGTGACATAATTTTGTTCTTCTTTATAGCTGAGTAAAATTCCATTGTGTACATATCCCATAGTTTTGTAATCCATTCATCTGTCAATGGATATCTTGGCTGGTTCCATAGTTTGGCAATTGTGAATTGTGCAGCTATAAACATAGATATATATGCATTAGTCTGATAGTTTGGTTTCCATTCTTTTGGGTAGATATCCAGAAGTGGTACTGCTGGATCATATGGTAGGTTCATTCCCATTCATCTGAGGATCCTCCATACTGTTTTCCAAAGTGGTTGCACTAATTTGCAATCCCACCAACAATGTATTAGGGTTCCCACTTCTCCACACCCTCGCCAGCATTTGTTGTTGTTTATGTTTTTAATGACTGCTATTCTAACTGGGGTTAGGTGAAATCTCAGGGCAGTTTTGATTTGTATCTCTCTAATTGCTAATGATGTTGAACATTTCCTCATACATTTATTGGTCATTTGTATTTCTTCCTTTGTGAAGTGTCAATTTAGTTCACTTGTCCATTTTTTGGTTGGGTTATTTGCTTTCTTAGTGGTAAGTTTCTTGAATTCTCTGTATATTCTGGATATCAGTCCTCTAAATAGAGTTCCTAAATTTATCACTCTCATTATCATTATTGCTTGTGGGAAGAAAATTTTTGCCTTCTCCAAGATCATAAAGATACTTTCCCCATCTTTCTTCTCCTAGAGTCTATTGTTTTACCTTTCTCACTTAAGTTTATGATACATCTACAATTTCATATTTTTTGTGCTGCTGGGTACCACACAAGCCAGAGAGAGAGAGAGAGAGAGAGAGAGAGAGAGAGAGAGAGAGAGAGAGAGAGAGAGATGGAAAGAGGTATTTGTTCAGGCTTCAGAATTATTCAGTGTCAGTCTTCCAACTTTTTTTCCCCCAAAATTGTTTTGTCAAGTTTAGATCCTTTGCTTTCCATACAAATTTTTTAATCATCTTGTCAATTTCTAAAACAAAAACAAAAACAAAACGTATTAGGATTTTGAATGGGATGGCACTGACTAGACAAACCAGTTAGGGAATACTTGGTATAAACAATACTGAGTCTTCCAATATGTGAACATTTATTTAGATTTTTAAAAATATCTCTTAGGAATGTTTAATATTTTTCAGTATAGAGGTACTGTACATCTTTTGATACCTATGTTCATTTTTATGCCTGTGCATTGGTATTTCATTTTCCAATTGAAAACACAAAGTTGGTTCTAATATTTTTTGTGTAGTCTTTTGGGCTTTCTGGATACACACATAAACAAGGATAACTTTATTTTTCTAATATTTATGCTTTTCACTTATTTTTCCTGCCTTATTGTATAAAATAGTATTATTTTATCCTTAAGTGTTTAGTAGAATATGCTAGTGAGCTAGTGAAGCCATCTTATCTTGGAAGTACTTTATTGGGAGGATATTTATACAATTGCTTTCTTCAATAAATACTAGAGTAATTGATTTTTTAAATTTCTTCTTGTGCTTTTTTTTTTTTTTTTTTTTTTTTGGTACTGGGGATTGAACTCAGGGGCATTCTACCTCTGAGCTATACCCCCAGCCCTATTTTTTATTCTTTATTTTGAAACCGGGTCTCACTAAGTTGCGAGTGCCTCACTAGGTAGCTGAGGCTGGCCATGAACCCGGATCCTCCGGTCTCAGTCTCCCAAATGCTGGAATTACAAGCATGTGCCACCACGCCCGGCTTGTGCTAGTGTTGGACAATGATTTTTAAGAAGTTTGTTTAGTTCATAAAGTTGTTAAATTTCTCAGCATTAAGCTGTTCATGATATACTCTTATTATTTTGGGGGGCGAGGGAGACTGGGGAACCCAGGGGCATTCTATCTTCAAGCTACACCCTCAGACCTTTTAATTTTGAAACAAGAGTCTCGCTAAGTTACCAAGGCTGTAATCAAACCTGTGATTTTACTATCCAGCCTCCCAAATACTGCGATTATAGGCATGTACCACCATGCCTGGATTCTTAATTATCTTTTTAATGCACATAGCACCTATCATGCTATCCCCATTTTAATTTCTGATATTGATTTTTGCTTCTTTTCTTTTTTGCTTCATAGGTCTTTCCAGGGGTTTATCAGTTTTCTTAATCTCTTCAAATACCACATTTGGCTTCTGTGGATTTTTCTCTATTTCTCATTCGTGTGTGTGTGTGTGTGTGTGTGTGTGTGTGTGTGTGTGTGTGTATGTGTTGTGTGTGTTTCTCTCTCGCTCTCCCTTTCTTGTACTGGATGTGCATTCTGCAGCTGTTGAATAGTGTCCTATCAACTTTTATTAGATCATATTGTATTTAAATCATCTATAAATTTACTGATGTGAATGTGTGTGTGTGTGTGTGTGTGTGTGTGTGCATGCACACACACTTATTCTATTAGCTACTGAGAGACAGATGTTATAAGTTCAAACCATTACTCTAGATTAAGGATTTTATCCTCCTTTATTTATGATTAAATGCCCCCTCTCCCTCTCTCCCCTTTTTGTCTCTTGGCTTAAACGTCTGTCTACCTATATATTAGAGTATCTTTTTCTTGGTTAGTATTTTCATTATATGTCTTTTTCCAATATCTCACTTTCTGTCTATCTGTGCCTTTATTTTAGAAAAAGGATTTGCAACATACTGTGGTAGGTACCAACTTCCTGATGGACATGAGGAAAGAGGCCTGCTAACTCAAACTTCCTACGACCCAGGGTTGAGCATGCTTTCTGATCTGGGGGCACTGATTGCCCCTGCCAAGCCAGCAAATTCTCTCTGAGAATTTTAGCACACCAGGACAAGTACTGTGTCAGGATGTGACTAGTCTCAACTTATCTGTGCCTTTATGTGTAAGCACTATTCCTTATATACAGCATATGGTTGGGTCTTTCCTTAAAAATCTAGTCATGATGAGATGTAATTTACACACAATAAAGTCCATTCTGTTAAGGTATATAGTTCTTTAGAATTTTGACAAATACAGAGTCAACTTCCCCACAAACAAGACACCCAACATTTCAATCCCCACAAAAATTTCCTTCATGACCCTTTGTAGTCAATCCAATTGCTCTGTCCTCAGAACCAAACAACAACTGATCTGTTTTCTAACCCTGTGTTTTTTTGGTTTTGTTTTTTTTTCCCTTTTTTCAAAATATCACACAAATGGAATCATACAGCATCTGGAAAAATGCATTTGAGTTTCATCCATGTTGTTACATGTATTGATAGTTTGTTTCTTTTTATTGCTTAGTAGTATTCCATTGTATGAACATAACACAGTTTATCTACTCACCAGTTGATGAGTTGTTTCTGGATTTTTCCTATTATGACGAAAAACACTGAAAACATCCAAGTGCAGTTTTGTTTTGTGGACATAGGTTTTCATTTCTCTTAGATAAAACCTTAGAAGTAGAATTTCTGGGTTGTATAGTAAGTGTATGCTTAACTTTCTAAGAAATTGGTGAACTATTTTCCAAACCTGCTGTACTATTTAGCATTCCTACCAACAACAACATCAAGAGTTCTGGTTGCTCTACATTCTTGCCAGCCTGTGCTTGGTATTGTCAATTAATTGTTTGCTTTCATTAAGCATTCCAATAGGTATGTAGGGGTATTTTACTGTGGTTTTAATTTTCGTTGTCCTACTCATTAATAATGTGGGATATCTTTCATGTGTTTGACCAGAGGTTTACTGATTTTACTGATAGTTTCAAAGAATCAGCTTCTGATTTTATTGATTTTCCCTTGTTTTTGTTTTAATTTCATTAATTTTGATTCAAATATTTGTTATTTTTTCCTCCTACTTGTTTTGGATTTAATTTGCCCTTCTTTCTCTATTGCCTTAAGGTAGAAAGTCAGGTTACTGAGTTTAGGCTTTTCTGTTTTCTTAATATATGCATTTAATACTATACACTTCCCACCTATGCAGTGCTTCAGCAGGTTCTCACAAATTCTAGTGTTGTATTTTCATTTTCATTTAGTTTAAAATATTTTAAAATTTTCCTTGAGGTTATCTCTTTGACCAATGAGTTATTCATAAAAGCATTGTCTAATATCCACATATTTGGTAATAATCCAGACCTACAGAATATTTTTAGTTGAATTCTTCTCAGTTGTGTGATACCCAGCATCTGTCCCAGGTAAGCAAATGCTTATGTCCTATCCTTATTTGATTTTCATCTATCTTTCCTTAGATTTCCTGCTACTTGTTTTTTTATTGTATTAATCATTACATAGCTCTCTCAGTTTCACCCTATTCTGCCTCCTGATTGTGACTGGTTACAATGGGCATTAAGAGAAAGATTTAGTGCAAATCAACCCAACATCTGGAGCCACAACTCTACTGAGTGTGATTCAGTGATTCAATGGTGAATTTATCATGATTAGGATGAAAAACAAACAACTGACACCAACAAAAGATAGATATTTGGGGGGCCTTGGTAAGTTGCTACAGCTGGCCTCAAACCTATGATCATGCACCACCAGGCCCAGCGATTCTCTATCTCTTTTTTTTTTTTCTTTTTGCGGTACTGGGGATTGAACTCAAGGGCATTCTACCTCCGAGCTATACCCCCAGCCCTATTTTTTTTATTCTTTATTTTGAAACGAGTCTCACTAAGTTGCAGAGTACCTCACTAGGTAGCTGAGGCTGGCCGCGAACCCAGATCCTCCGGTCTCAGCCTCCCCAATGCTGAGATTACAAGCATAAGCCACCACGCCCGGCTTTCTCTATCTCTTAATATCACACTGGTGATCAAATTTCAACATGTGGCCAGGCATGGTGGTGCACACTTGTAATCCCAGTACTTGAGAGGCTGAGACAGGAGGATTGCAGGCTTGTAGTCAGCCTGAGCTACTCAGGCTCTTCGAAACTTAGTGAGGTCCTGTTTCAAAATAAAGGATTAAAAATAGGGCTAGGGCTGGGGGTATTGCTCAGGGGCAGAATGCCCCTGGGTTTAATCCCCAGTACTGAAAGAAAAAAAAATTCAACACATGAATTTTGGAGAGATACCTACATTTAAACCATTGTAGATACCTAATAGAAATTTCCTACTTAACCATGCATGTATCTGGACCTCTGATCTTAACCTCCTTCCCCTCTGAGTTTTCCTCATCTCAGTAAGGTCAAAAACCTAGACTCTTGCTATCACAACTAATATCCAGTTATTAGCAAGTCCTGTAGAAGCTTCTTTCAAATTATATCCAGAATCTGACAACTTCCCACCACCTAGATTGCTAACACTTATTTGTATCACCATAATTTCTCACCTGCATTATTATAATAGCCGCCCCTCAGCTGCCTACAGTCTATTCTCAATGTAGCATTCAGTGACCCTTTTCAAAGTCTAACCACGATCATGATTCCTCTGCCGAAACTCTCTAGTGCTCCTCAACTCACACAGCATAAGAACCAAGGTATCTCAAGGCATCTTGCAAGGCAACACACAACCTAGCCACCAGTACCTCTTTTATTCTCTTCTCCTGTAACCACTGCCCTTGTTTCCTGTGTTCTAACCACAGTGGCCTTCTTATAGCCAGGGCTCCTGTATCTTGGAAGCAGTTAGGAAAGACACAGTGGTAGTGGTGGTGGTGAGGCAACCTGCAGGTTCTTCCATGCCACTTCAAAGTTTGAGATGACAAAATATTTTATACATTTCATATAATACTTTTAGCCTATTATGTTCTGTGTGGTGATTTAAAGTATGTCTGCCTGGGATGCTGCCTCTCTAGGTCCAGACAACAAGATGTAAGGAAGTAAGAGCATATGGAGAGACTACCTGACCAAACATTCTCCTTAGAACTTAAGACTCTAAGTAGGTTTGATTTTTCTTTTTGGACCATATACTAAATAGGACTTTGTCATGTTTCTTATTGCCATTTCATATGCTAAGGGAATGGAGGCTTTTTGTTATTTGAAAAAATACACTTGTAGTTCTTGAAGGGCATTGATATACCCGCTGAATATTTTAACTAATTTCTTTCTTTTTTTTTTTTAGGTGGTACTGGGGATTGAACCCAGGGGCATTCTACCTCCAGGTTACACCCCCAGTCATATTTTGTTTTTTTAGTTTGAAGCAGGGTCTCACTAAGTTGCGGAAGGCATCACTAAGTAATTGAGGCTGGTGGTGAACCTGAGATCCTCTCTCAGTCTCCTAAGAACTGAGATTACAAGCATGCGCCACCACGCCTGGCTCTTGAATTTCAAGATGGTTTCTCCCTCACTATGCCATGAATACTACTCTAAGAACTAAGATGTTAAATCACTAAATAACTGCTTCTCTCCTGATGATGGCTACATTTATATATGCAGCAACTCTGATTGCCAACCTAGAACCAACTAACAACCTACTTCAAATTTCTACCATAATTCCACAAACACCTCAAGGGCAACATGTCCAAAACTGAACTCATGACCTTCATCCCAACTAGGGGACCTAGTTGTCCCCCAAGATTGCTTATTTCAAGGAATGGCTCTACTAACATTGACACCTCTTGTCCAGGCCACAAATTCCTTGCACCTAACACAATGCCTGGCATATACCTGGTACATAGTATTTGTGGTATGAATATTGTATACTTTTATGGAAAATATCATTAAGTCAGACCCATGTCTCCTTGAAAGATCAATGAAATAAATTATGGTTTATCCAAAACCTAAGCAAATCTTTAATGTCTCTAAATCCCAGGCTCTTTCCCCCATGCCAAAGCTACCACTATTTACTCAAACAGTTGGAATGCCTTCTAAAATTCCCATCATTACTGTGCATCAACATGCAGTTAAATGAATGAATTGATTATAATTTTCTCTGCTCTACCAAATTTCTACTTCTCATACTGTGCCTCATGAATGTGTGTTACTGCTGGAAAATGAGCACTAACGGTGTATTCAGGGCATTTAACGGCAAATTTGAGTGAAATGTTGCTATCTTGATAGGAAAGATTTCTTTGAGCTCTACTAAGCATTTTTGAAAGCAAATTGTGTCAGCAGAGTGAAATTACATGCAAAATTATTTAAACTATTCACATATGATAGGCAGTCACACTTTGTAGTAGATGAAGCTTTCAAAATGTAAGAGATGAAGCTGAATAATATCAACTTCTGGTCTAATTACCTCCATTCCACGTCTCTGCCCATGGCTAAAGGTTTGCATAAAATGCAAACAATTATGGTACATGATAATGTGACTCTTCAGGTAGCAAAGGAGGACAATCATAGCTTTGATTATTGCTATGGGGAAGTTTCTGTATATCATCTTTTTTTTGTGTGTGTGGTACTAGGGATTGAATACAGGGACATTCCACTCCTGAGTTATACCCTGAGTCCTATTTTATTCTTTATTTTGAAATAGGGTCTCACTGAGGAGGGCCTCACTAAGTAACTGAGGCTGGCTGTGAACTTGTGATCCTCCTATTTCAGCCTCCAAAGTAGTGGGATTACAAGCATGTGCTACCACGCCCAGCCTCATCTGCTATTTTTGAGACTTACTGAGTACTTCCTGTGGTTAAGGAATACATGCATTATTCCTGGGTTTGGTCCATTACTTTTTTTTTTTTTTTCCCCCCTTGGTTCTAGGGAATGATTAAGGGGCATTCTACCTCTAAGCTACAACCTTAGATCTTTTTTGTTTTGAAACAGGGCCTAAGTTCCTGAGGCTATCCTCAAACCTGTGATCCTCCTGTCTCAGCCTTCCAAGTACTGGGATTACAGGAATGCACCACCATGCCTGGTTACTTTATTTTTCTTTGCATAGCATATGCAGAATGGTGCATACTTTACAGAGACTAAGTAGGTTTACTATCTGAGTTTTCCATGCTCCAGAAAATATTAACTACATTAATTAGTTGGTTAACTAAATCTGTTGGAAGTAGATCACTAGTTGCTCAGCCATGTAGAGGGCAAACAATGTAAGTTCTCAGTTATTTGTTCTCTGATTTGATCATTTTCAGCCATACATTTGACTATCCCATAGTATACTGAAAAATAGCAATGAAATCTGCATATGGATTAGACTTCAGTAACTCTTCAGTTCTAAAAAAATAAAAATACATGGTATTGTGAACATTTGAAGAACTCTAAAATTTTAAGAAATAATTTTTCTATGGTACTGCTTTTTATATACCATAAATATATATTTCATGTGAACAACAGCTAACATTTATTGATCCTTTGTGTGCCAGGTTACCTTACATAGATCAGAGTTTCACAATCTTGGTGTAATTGACATTTAGATCAGACAATTTGGCTACGGGATGTACTTTCTAGTATATTTAGCAGCATCCCTGGCTTCTATTTTTTCCACCCCACAACCAAAGTAGTGACAAATTATGTCTCCAGAAATTTCTGAATGTTCCCTGGTGGGAAAAGTTGCCTCCCCCCTTGATAACTACTGCCTTAGCGATATTAATTTACTTAATCTTAAATCTTATATACAACTCTATAATGTAAATTCTATTCTCTAGTAGATAGTCTATCAATGTTACAGCACTGTAACAAAATACCTGACATGTTTAACTAACAAGAGGAAAAGTTTATTTTGGCCCACAGTTTTAGAGGTTTCTGTCCATGGTTAGTTGGCTCTGTGGGCAGACAGCACATCATGGGAGCATGTCCTCATGGAGGCCGGGAAGCAAATAGAGAGAAGGGACTGGGGTCCCATTACTCCCTTTAAGGGCACCCCATTGATCTAACTTACTCCCACTAAGCCCCACCTTCTAAAGGTTCCATGACCTCCCAGTGGCGCCACAGGTTGGCGACCAAGCCTTTTAACACATGGGGCTTTGGGGGATAATGATAGGAGAACACAGAGGTAGAGGTTAAGTAACTTGTCTAAGACCACATAGCCAGTAGTGATATAGCTGGTATGTGATACAAGGCAGTATGACTTCAGAACCCCAGGTCTTAACTGCTGCCCTAGTATTGAGGCTTGAGCCCTTTGTGAATTTAAGGTTTAATAAAATGAGGCTTGAGGATCAAGATTCCTTCTAGAACTGTTGAAAAGGATGGCTTCATATATCAAGATTGCTCCAGGGATTGAAAATGACTTAAAAGTAAGAGAAGAGTAGGAGTAAGGTTTTTACCTATGTATACCTGGCTAGTGGTAATTGAAAGAAGATATTTGTAAGATGAAAGATTATCTATATATGAATAATCTATTTATTCTGGTACTGGTTATTGAACATAGGAGTGATCTATCTCTGAGATATTCTCCTAACCCTTTTTTAGTTTTTGTTTTGAAACAGGGTCTCGCTGGGTTGCTGAGGGTCTTGCTATGTTTCTGAGGCTGATCTTGAATCTTTCATCCTCGTCTCAGCTTTCCAAGTATTGGGATTACAGATGTGCACCAACCACCATGCCCAGCTTTAAATCACTTTATGACCCAGGTAGAGGGGATATTTTAGTGCCTTGAAATATCTGGCCCACCAGCTGGCATAATTCTCATCATTAGATTTGCTCCTGTAATTGGAGATTTATATCTTCCAATTAGAGAATTCCATTTGCAGATGACCCTTGTTAAAATGCTAATATCCATATTAAGCTCTCTTAGTTTTCATTTAAATAAATTAATCAAATTAGCGGGCACTTAGCAAACCATTAGAAAGTAAATTACAAAAAAGCAAAGTTCTGATGGACCAATCAGCTTGGAGCTAGCAACATAGTGTGGAGTGGTACAGGATAGGAAATGTGCTGGGCAGGAGGCAGGTGACCAGCATGAGGAAGAGCAATGGAGTCACCTACAGGAACCTTCACCTCTTTCCATCCTTATCCCTGGTTTCCCATGTAATAACCCTTCCTCCACATCCCAGTCTTTGTCTCAGAATTCAGACTGGTCTGCGACAGGCTGCACAGCAGTCATGTGTATACAGAGGAGATGAAAACTACCCCAGTGGCAGTGCTCTTCCTTAAGTCACCTACTCAAATTACTTTGATGCTATAGGAATACCTATAATGCAGGAAACCTAAGGCTGTTCTACACATGGCTTTTCTCTTTCCTGGCTTCTCTAAGCATCTTGTGAAACATAAAACATCACCATTTTCTGTGGGA
Source organism: Graphiurus murinus (assembly GCA_004027655.1). Taxonomy (NCBI): domain Eukaryota; kingdom Metazoa; phylum Chordata; class Mammalia; order Rodentia; family Gliridae; genus Graphiurus; species Graphiurus murinus. The sequence goes on from PVLC010007955.1 coordinate 13,700, forward strand.
AAAGGAGATTCAGTGAAGATGTACTATTTGCTAGTTGCAGATGCCACCCTCTGGGTTGGAAAGTCTTCCCTTGCTACCTATGTAGGAAGAAAAAAGGAATTTCATTCCTTCTCTTCCTACTCATTATCCATAAATAAAAGTGAGTAGAAAACTACTTTTCTTTGAACCAGATAGTGTGGGACAATCATTACATAAAAAGGCTTCCTATTTTTTTCTTTAAAAAAGGAATGAAGGAATAAAATGCTACTGAAATTTAAACTAGAATCTGTAATTAAGCACTTTAAATCAGCTCAAACAATTTTCAAGCATTCAAATGCTAACAGAAAATTTCTTCAAAAAGATGAACAGATAAAAAATTAGAACCAAGGTTCACAACTAATGAAATATAAAAATAATTTATTGTGGAAGTCTTAAAAGTCCTACAATTAAAAAAAAAAAAAAAAAAAAAGAAAACCATATGCTGATAAAATACTAGGTTGGGTGGTTAATTATAAGAGTGACCAAACTCACACAAGCACAATGAAGTTATTAAATAGGCACGGAGAAGGAAGTTGCCCTACATCTGATCAAAGTACCTTGACTTTTGAGAAAATTGGGGTGAAAAGATAAGCATATATAAGCCTGGGACTTTACAAAAAACTTGTATTTATTATATTTTGCAACTATGATCTTTTAAAACGGTGGCCTCAGGAAATCTGCTTTGGCAAGCAACTGCAGAGGCTCCTGTGGAGAGGAAGTGAAAAGACTGGGCATATAAACAAGGGCTGCTGGCACGTTCAAAGCGCAGGGGATAGTTCACAGAGCAAAATGTAGTCCTAAGTAAATGGGTTTCAGGCAATTTCAGTGTTAAGATAACATCATTAAGAGTAGAACAGATTGTGCTCAAACCCTGCTGTTTATAATTAACACGTTGCTTCCAAATACTCCAGGGTCCCTGGTAAATAGTCTTCTGCTCACATTGACTCAGACCAATCAGAGTATTTTCATCAGATTCCATGCTGGGCCAGCACCTGTTTGGACAAATCCAATAGAGCCAAAGAACTCCTCTCTCTGGCCAGCTAAGGAGCTGGATGAACACGGCTTGGCTTAGTCACTGTCATAGTGTCCATATGGCTCTGAAGCTTGTTTTCACAAGAAATCATACAAGTATTTTATTATGTCAAAGTTCACCGTCCTATAAACAAAAACAGGTAAAATGTTAGCATCCTCACCTCTAGATTGCTCAGCTTTGTATGATTCTGGGAAGCACATGCAGAATAATTCACAACTAATGCTAAACAATCCTATAGTAGTATCAAATGCACCATACAGGATTGAGACTAATTTTTTAAAATGTTGCTAGGAATACAATTTCTTTAAAAAGTTGTTTCTTGTTTTTGCCATGCATAAAGTTTACTTCTCAAAAAAAAAAAAAAAAAAAGAAAACAAAGTTAGAGCTAACCAACATTCCATATTTCAATTATACTACAGAAAGTTTAGATTTCATTTGAAAGCTATTTGCTCTTTGTCTAATAATCAGAATAAAGTAATTAGAGATGCAAAAGTATTTAAGTCTTCTTTGCTTCTGAACATTGTTTATGTTCCAAAACACCTGTTTTATCATTACACAAATGCACAGCTTATCTGTCCTCATTTGTGGTTTTCATTCTTTTCAGTCTTTTAACAGTGGTTGACCTGTATGCATATTGTAACTAAATCTGTATGATCCAAGAATACGATTCAACAGACGATGTGGATGTATATTTTTAAACTCCAATGGCAGGCAGAATAAAATAGCAGAGAGACAGAGAGACATATAATTATTTTCCTTTCTTCAAACTCATTCTTCACTATAAATATTCAGACTGGAGGTTTATTATTTGAATAAATGGTCAAAATAATTAGATATAATGATCTAGCAATAAGTATAAAATTAAAGCCTTAAGTATTCAAATCTGCAAAAATAATCATCCATGAGAGAATAGCCTTTTAAAGATTCACTAATTGCATGCTCTAATTTATTAAACCATCATCAATTAATGTTTTTGTCTATCATTTTGCAATACACTTTCTAAAAAAGTTTCTAAGCAAGTGACTAACAAAATATTTTTTAAAATTTGGAAGGAGAACTATAGATATTGCTTATAAAAACGCATTTAAAAATAGCTCAAATTAGATGCTATCGCTGTTGTGGTACTAATGCTGGACTGTTTTGGAGTAATGGTGCCTCTGAAGAATATTAAACCTTTCCAAATGGCATAATAACACTGCCAAAACAATCCTGTTATCATTAGCAGTGATAACCAAAACTAGTTACTTAAAAAAAAAAATGCAGAAAGACACAACAGATATGGTTATTAAATCATAATGCTATTTTATTTTTGTGTTTTTCTTTCATTCAACTCTTAAACTGACAAATTTATTGGCAATAAGGTACCTACAAAAATTATTTTAAAAAATAGGTTGATTGAAAATATTTTTAAAAAGAAGATTTAGAAAGGAAACAGATACAGCAGGCTACTTTTAATCATTATCAGAAAATGGAAGTGGAATTTGTACATGTCTCTATAGACACATTTTCTTACAATGACTTTAGGTCTTAACGTTATAAACCTAAAATGACAAGGTAAAATGGACTTAATGTTACCCATTGTGGTTATTTTTTTTGCGGAGGGGGGAGGGCAGAATTTGGGTAAAAACAAAAAGTTTAGAAGAAGCTAAGATGATAACAATTTAATTTCAACATTAGGTGAATCCTTAAATTGCAACTCAAAGGAATATTACATAGCCATATAAATGATCAATATGAGGCCATGCCTATAATATTATGAGTGAAAGGAATAGAATTGCAACTATGGTGTGATAGTGATGGTGAAATGTTTGTCTAATAGACTAGAAAAGAGGGCATAAACAAACAAAAATAATTTGTTTGTGGTAAGACTTCTTGATTTTTTTTTAAAGTTATCTATCTGTGTTACTATACCACAACTTGTGCAATACAATTCTATTTAGTAGAAGGAACTGATTTTAAACCCTAAGCAACTTAAATGTATTCTTTTCTAAAAGCTTCACTATATTCCATTTCTGTTTTGTCACTAAGACGTCCTCCAGTAAATCAAATCATTGTATGATTTTTAGACTTAAAAAAACAAACAAAAAACAAAAACTAAATGAGTCAGGCATGGTGACACATGCCTGTAATCCCACCACTTGGGAGGCTGAAACATGAGGTTCATAGGTTCAAGGCCAGCACCAGCTACTTAGCAATATCCTCAGAAACTTGGTGAGACCCTGTTTCAAAATAAAATAAGGCTGAGAATGTGGCTTGGAAGTAGAATGCTCCTGGGTTCAATCCACAGTACCAAAAAACAAACAAAGCCTAAATGAATCAGAAATCGAATACATAAGTTCATTCCTTTAGGAAACATTCATTACTCAAGATATTCAACAACCCTCCATCATTTCTCTAGGCCTCACTATAAATGGGTGACTTGCCAATTCATCCAGACATATTCTTCTAAAACAATTCAGAACTGGATAGAATAAATCTGATAGAACAAGGGCAACATCAAAAATTATGTCTCGGTTTCAAAATAAAGAATAAAAAATAGGGCTGGGGGTATAGCTCGAAGGTAGAATGCCCCTGAGTTCAACCCCCAGTACCGCAAAAAAAAAAAAAAATTATGTCACATATTCTAAAGGTAATTTTGTGCTTTAAAAGGACAATCTGCTCTAAATAAAGTTTCAGCTTATAAAGAAAGTTATTTTTGCTTTGCATTCATTTTCTCTGGCTTTTCATGGCTTCAGATGTGTTTTAGATTCATATAAGTACTTTCTAAGATTTTGGATAACTTTATATAGTATAGATATTTCTGTCTCCCATGGACATTATCTAAGGAAAGAAACAGGATAAACACAAATAATGGTGCCAATTTTCCTAGGAGTGATTCTAAAATCAGAATTTAGAATAATACAAGTTAACTATATGACATATATTTAAGAATTTAGTCTTATCTATATACTTTCATTTCATTTTGTCTTTACTTTATAGTAAACAATTTTTTTCTCATAGAATGCTATTTTATTTCCTTTTACTCTAATAGGCTACCATTTGAATTTCTTCTGACCATTTGCAATTCTATAAGTTTAAGTTGCAACCTTAAGTTATCTTGTAGCATCTACCCATTGACTATGTAAGACAGGCAAATAACTTCCATTCAGATAAGAACATTCCATGGACATTATTTAATAAATTTCTGTCATTTGTTTTCTTTAATATTCTATCTATATATTCTGTATTTCTTTTCTGGAATCAGCTTCCTACTGACTTCTCTGTTCAAGCCTTTCCACCACTCCTTAGTCAATAAAGTTGTCCATGTTCTCTTCAATGAAAAATTCCCCCCCATCTGGACTTAAATGACACTTGGTGCTCCCCCCCCCAAAAAAAAACCCACAGTTTTCTCATCAGCTCTTTCTAATGAAGGTTGAACTCTATTGTACTCCAGACAGTTTTGTTAGGTGGAGATGGTGTCATGGCACAAAATATTCTGCTCCTCTGAGACTCAGCCTGTTCATTCATCATCCTCTACCTGCCTTGTCACCATCTCTTAAGTCACCGAAATTTAGCATCCAGATTCATTTTTCATCCTAAGACCTGCATTAGCTTAGGAACTTCACTGTACGCTTGTCTCTCTCATCTTCAACGATCTTTTCTCTCATGATTATATTTAGGAACACTCACCCTCTAAAAATATAAATTCAGACTCTACCCTCTGACCCCTAATTAGTTCCATTCAAGCCCTTTAAACACCTTGGGCCAAGCAGTTCATAAACCATTTCACTTTTCCTGACCTACAAATACTATTTATGGGCCAGACACTGAACTATTAGCTCCCGACTGGATTTACTTCCTCCTTGCCCAGCTTAGACTCCACGGTTCATCACTTCAAGTGCTCCCTTGTTAACATCCACTGAACTCACCTGGCAAAACCCCAATACTATGTAATTTCAATTATAATTCTTTGCTGTCCTAGTATCTAGCATATGGAATGCTGTTGGAAAAGATCACAAGTCTCACAGAGTGGTGCCACTGTAAATTCAAGGTCAAGAACTTTAACCCTCCCAGCAAGCTGCTTTCCTTGTCAGTATTTTCTTCCATTTCCCATGACAACTACTTCAAACATGACACATTCTCTCAAACTGCTGCTATGTCTGCCTTTAGTCACAATTTTATCTTCTCCTTCAAAGAGAAAACAGAAGCCATCAGAAGATGAAATGATAGGGGAGGGAGGGAAAAAACAGGAGGTTAAGTCAGCAGAAAAGTACTACAAAATATTATGGGGATGTGAGCGTGGAAGAGGGCAGATAAGGAAAGAAGGATGTGCTTGTTCTTTGGATACTGCCCATGGGAAGTATTGAAGAGTAAAGAAAGCAGAAATAAGAAAGTGAGTTACAGAGTTCTGTGGCAAAACTGCAGGCCTACAGTTCCTGTTTCCTTCTGAGTTGGTAAATGGAAGTGAGTATCTTTGGATATAGATTAACAAAACTGTGAGTCTATGGATTAAGTAATATCAAATTCAGTTGGGCTCAGGGCATATTCACTACAGTAGGGAACCACAAACTTCTGCCTTATACCTGATTATGTTGGGGTACAATTCAATGCATTCGGAACAGTAACAAAATTCCTGAACTTCTTTCCAAAGTTATGTGTTTGATAAAGGCTCTTATAGAGGTTCCAATATCACTGTTTAGAAAAATTAAGTTCTTGATTTGAAATGATACTAAATATATCCAAAAAGTTTCTGCTCAGTTTTCTCTGTGTAAGTTTTCTCTATGTAAAAGTTTTATCATAATGGAACTTTAGAATGCTCATTTCATGTTTCAGGCTCTATATGCCATTGAAATGTGGCAAATACCTGCATCATAGAACTTTTATTTCAGAAGAGACTTCTGGGCAGAGGCTGTCAACTTGTGGACGTCAGAACCACAAGAAGCTATAAAATTCATTGGAGGAGATACACAACTCCAGACACAGGCAGAGCAATGCTTTTAGGTGAATAAATAATGTCTCATGCCTACATCTCTTGAATTTTGAAATACATGTAAATACTCTCATGATTAGTTTAAAAAGGATGTTAAAGTGGAATCTTATTTATCCAAAAAAGGTTGGGAATGCTCTATGGATTGCCATGTCCAACTTGCCAGTCTACACATGCATCACCTCTTCTACTATGGTCTCCACAGATCTTTATCAAGCTGTCACCAGGAAACGAGGTCACTTATTCATATAAATGACTCAAACACTTTCCATAACAGTGAGTACACCTTTTTATGAGGAAACTCCTACATTTTTACAAACATACTTCTCTTCCTAAACTTCTACTGCTTTAGAATTTCTTAGATCATCTATTTCACACATGACAGCCTGGAAAATACTTGAGGCAGTTAGCACATCCTCCCGAAGGCTTTTCTCTTAGACTTCATTCAGGGAGGCGATGAGTTCCCTCTTCCACTCTCCTCCTCATGTCTTTCAACAGGTACTCATTTGTAAATGCCCCAAAATTCTAAACCCAGCACAGCACACCAGATTTGATGTGCCTGAGGCAACACAGTAGAACTACTATATCCCAAGGATGAGTATTCCCTAAGTCAGGATTTTTTAAGTCTTGAGTCAGCTAAAATACTAAAGACTTAAGGACTAAAGTCAGGTTTCTACCATCTTGTTTGAGTACATATGAGTTTTTTGTAGTCAACAATCCACTAAATCCCACCTTGCTACTATGGGACCATTATTCCAGTCTGTTAGTTTTCCAGAATCTTGATTTTTGCCATCTAACATATTAGCTACTGCTAATCATTGGTAAATTTAATGAGAAGATTCACTCTACAGTGGAGTTTATTCATTCTTGGAACTTGAATAATCTTTTCTTCCTTAAATAACTAATGATATTATATTAGAAAGAACATTATTTAGTATTTATAATTTAAGATATTTTACATTAACACTCATTTAACTCTTACCTTGCAATGGCTCTGATGAAGTCTAGCGAAACTGTGCATTTGTATTTTGGTCCATCAAGTTGATCATCATGGCCAACCAGAGTTAACAGCTGAAGGGTCACTAGAGAGGTAATCTAAGAATGGGAGAATGTTTTTATGCGAAACTGCTTTAATAAGATTACATGATGTCTTTTCACTGAGACATTTAATAGTATCATTGATAAAGATATATAACTAAAATCCAGAAAATCATCTGTAGAGAATATGACTACTTTGAAATTTGTATGCACAAATTTATACATGTTTAAAGTCTAGTTTAAAAATAGGAATAGCTGTTAAAAAGAGTCGCAGTTTAATACCTGATTCAAACTAATAGGCCTTAAGGATTCTATTAAACATATCTTTGTTTCATTAATAACTCTGTCCATAACTGCTAAAACCTTTAAAGACTACAAATAAGCCACATTTCTTCTCTACATAAGCATTTTATAGTTTCTATCTAAAGACATCAGAATATTAAATCTATACTACCTTGGCATCAATTAAAATGTGGATTTGGGCTTTTTTTTCAGAGTTTGGTAGCTGGTTAGGTGACAGAAAAAAATGCATCCCTCTGACATGGGGTAACTTATTACTGCTCAGGGAGATAAAAAAAACACTAGAATAATAATAACGGCAAAGGCAAAACTGTATTTTGATAGGACAAGGTACAAAATAAATTCACATTTGTGTGACCAAAGTATTAAGTGCTCTGAAATCTAAGAAAGTTAATTCAAGAGCTGAAATTCTTTGAGCAGACCATTGTCTTCTCCCTATTTTTATCTCCTATTTTTACCTTATTTTTTATCTCTTGTAAGTCAGCAGGAAAAACAGCCAGCAATAGCAAGAAGAAAAAATTTGGAGACCTGGTAACTTGTAACTGCTCTAGTACTATATAAAAGATAAGAAATTTTTAATTAATTAATTAAGTTTGGTTCTACGGATTAAATTCAGGGGCACTTTACTATTGAGCTACATCTCCAGCCCTTTTAATATTTTATTTTGAGACATGGTCTTGCTAAGTTGACCAGGCTGCCTTCGAACTTGCAATCCTCCTGACACAGCTTTCTGAGTAGCTGGGATTACAGGTATGAGCAACAGTGCCTGACAAGACCTGTAATATCTTAAATTATAAGACTTATAATACCTAATCATGTCTTAGGAATTAAAATCTCACTTTTATTTTTGACTAATACTTTGCAGATGCACAGTAATATTCTATGAATAATGAAAACAAAAATAAACATAATAGTTTGCTTGGTTTAGGTACTGTATACACATATCTTTTATTTTTAAAAAATTTTTTATATTAATTGGTGCATTGTAATCATACATCTTTGTTAGGTACAAGCTTATATATATATACACACATTTCTCATTTAACCCCTTCCCCAATTCCCACCCCACTCCCTCACCCTCCCTCCTTCTCAAGTTCAGTTTAGTGATTGACTTTGATATATTTGTGAAAGTACATCATGTGCATTAGGGTGCCCCCCACCACCACCTTCAGTTAAGTCAACCTCTTTGTTTATCTAGGGTTTCTCCTTTTTCATCTGGAGTCCCTCTTATGCCCCAGCTTCTCCCTAGCATCGCATATTAGGGAGAACATATGCTTTTTTACTCTTTGTGACTGACTAATCTCACTTAACCTGTTTTCCAGTTGCATCCATTTCCCTGCAAATAACATGATTTTGTTCTTTATGGATGAGTAAAACTCCATTGTGTACCTATCCCATAGTTTTGTAATCCACTCATCTGTTGATGGACATCTTGGCTGTTTCCATAGTTTGGCAATTGTGAATTGTGCAACTATAAACATAGATACACATGCGTCGGTCTGATAGTTTGTTTTCCATTCTTTTGGGTAGATACCCAGAAGTGGTATTGCTGGATCATATGGTACATTCATTCCCATTCGTCTGAGGATCCTCCATACTGTTTTCCAAAGTCGTTGCACTAATTTGCAATCCCACCAACAATGTATTAGGGTTCCCACTTCTCCACATCCTTGCCAGCATTTGTTGTTGTTCGTGTTTTTTATAATTGCCATTCACATTTTTTTTTAGAATTTTGAGTACAATAGAAGTATATATCATGGTGAGATTCAAAGTGATACATTCATGTATGCACAAAACATTTCTTGGTGACCCTACCAGGTGGACAATCTTATGCTCATTTTATAGATGAGATACTAAGTAACTTTGCCTGGATCTTAAAACTAATGGCTAGTCCAGTAAGAATTCAAACCTAGAATCTATGCTCATCCTACTACTTTATTTTTATGGACTCCACTCATCATTCCCATTATGATTTTAAAGGCAAAACTGTCATACAGTGTTCAGTCAGCTGTGATTACTATATTTACAAATTAAAGAGTCAACAGATGGTAGATACCACAGTATTTTTATACAGAAAATACTAAGTAAATATGAAGCATTATTTCAATTAGGAAAGTAATTTATATTAATACATCAAAATATGAAGCTCCCCAATTAAAAAAAATATGAAGCTCTACATTCAAAATGCTAAGACTTTAATTTCTAATTCAATGTCACCAATTAGGTTATACCTCAAAACATTTTTTTCTTTATATAAATGATCTAGATGTGTTGAAAAGAGCATGCATTTTGCAGCTGTTGTATGCTATGTTCTATATGTGTCTATTAGATCAAGTTTGTTACTTGTGTTGTTAAAATTTTATATAGACCATTTTTTAAATTGACTTGATCAAAACTGAGAGAGGTACTAAAATTCTCGAATTATGATGAGAGGGGTCTATTTCTTCTTGTACCTGCTAGTTTTTGCTATTCCATTAAGTGTATAAAGACTTAAGATTACTCTGCTGACAAATGGTCCTTTTCTTTACCAGTGACATTCTTGACTTAGTGCATGGTTCCTCTGTGGCAGCAGCACTGTTGTATGTGCAATGCCTCCTTTCTGTTACTTTTTATAATTTTACTTTCAAGTTTTATGCTTTCTTGAGATAGTTCTCACGTAAACATGACATTTACATGAGGGATTTCAGTTTGGACCATTTACTTCATTTGTGTTTAGTATAACTAATGATGTTCTAAAATGTTATTTCTATGATTACGCTAACATTTGTATTTGTTCCTCCTTTTCTATGCCTCCTCATTCTTTTGTTGTCTTTTATTGTATTGAATTATATGTTCTCATTCCATTGTTTCATGTTACTACTTTGAAAGTAGTTATATACTTCATCTAAATTCTAATTTCCATTTTGATTTCTTTAGGTCACAAGCTAGACCTCTTTCTTAATTTCAACTTGTAGAATTTATCTAGTTGTTTTGCTTTGTTTGGGGGGAATCATAGAATGTGGTCAGGACACTAGCTGTTCTATGCAGTTTGTTGAGCAGTTGGGTTCTCTGGGAAGAAAGCAAGGTATACAGGACTGAATATCACTGTGACAAAGACTGAAACTGATCATGGTGGCAACCCTGCCTGCCTTTCCTGCCCACTAGGGGCCTTCCCCTTTGTTGAGCAAATGTCTTCAGCTAATGGCAATTGAGCACAAAACATCCCATATGGAACGACTCACCCCAGAAAAATGAGATGGGGTATGACAAGTTTTCTCTCATATATGTATCAACATAATATCCTCCATTTTGATTCTTGCCTACAAAGCCTAAAATATTCAGGGGAAAAAAATTATATCTGAACATGTACTGATTTTTTTTGTCACCATTCCTAAACAATATAGTGTAACACGTATCTATCTATCTAGCATTTACATTGTATTGGGTATTATAAATAATCTAGAGATGATTCAAAGTATACCAGAGGATATGCATAAGTTATATGCAAACACTGAACCACTGCATATAAGAGATTTGAGAATCCACAGAATTTGGTTATATACAGGGTTCCTAGAACCAAGCCCCTGCCAATCCTGAGGGATAACTATACGTAACTAAAAAGAAAAATGATGAAAGTATGTTAACTCCAAGCAAAGAGACTTAAAAGATTTAAAGAATGGTTCACTTAATAATGATAAAATGCAGGCCCTTGAGACCTCTGAAAGGATGAGACACAGAATAGGATGGGCAGACAAGGGATAAAGGTTCCCTGGGAGAGGGTGAGTATTACTGAAATCTAAGATAAGACAAACTATATCCTTCTCTGTTTACAGACAGGTAGAAATTCATGATGAGAGTAGGTCTGAAAATTTAATAAATGGGAAGATATGCAGAAAGGAGTTCACAGTATCTTATGGCAAATTATATTAACTTCAACCCTTTCTATTTTTTCTCTAAGAGATTCATTTGCTAAAACAGGTTGGTAATAGTCATTTGAAAATCATACATTAAACTCCCCTTATTATTAAAGGAAGGCCTCCTTAGTACTTTATCTTTTAATATAGAAGAAACATCAATTACCTTTGTTTTGCTACTAGCATTTCCTTGTATTTCTTTTAACTTCCACTTTCCTGTGAGTCAAATACTTTCACATATTTAGATTCTTCAAACTATATAGTTATTATGCTTCCACAGTTTTCATAGAAAAACACAAATCTGCCTTTAATCTAGTTAAGTTTGGATTTCAAAAATATTTTCAGAAATGTTAAGTTTTATTACTTTTACCACATTAGTCATAAAAAATGTCCAAAGGCAAAATGTTAGAACGAAGAGTCCCTTGAAGTCACTTTTAGTTTTTCCAGGATTCCATGGTTAATCATATAAATTGTGCAAAGTATAGTGTAAAATTCCAAAATGTAGCAGCCAAAAGTACTGTCAAAATATTAATGATTGCTCAATTTTGGGGGGAGAGGATGTTGATTTTGGAAAAGCTAGTACACAAAAAATCTAAATCTAAAGTATTTAAATTAGCATTTTTCACATTAAAAAAAATCATTTCAGAGGCTCTTTGTTCCTTGACATTATCATATGAAAATTACTTAAAAAAATACAAATTCATAGTTGAGGAAAATCCTTATTACATAAAGTAGTGTGAAAAAGCAACAATAATTTAATATTACTTCCTCAGTTCATTAAAAGATTGCTAGAGTAGAACTGGAGTAAATCAAGTGTAAAGATTAATTTACAAGGTTAACATTTTGAATCTCATACTAATTTAAAACTATATTAAATGAAAACTTTTGGAAAAATACATATGCAACCTTTGGAAAATTACTTCTATACATGCATAAATACAAGAATATTCAGGATGGGGATTCTGCTCAGTGGTAGAGTACTTGCCTAGCATACATGAGGGCCATAGGTTGAATCCCCAGCACCACAAAGAAAGAAAAAAAAAAAAAAAACCAAACAAAAAACACTTTCCTCTCCACTATCCAATCCTTAAAAATTATTTATTTCCTATTGCCTCTTTTTTTTTTTTTTTTTTTTTTTTTTTTTTTTTTTTTTTTTTTTTTTTTTTTTTTTTTTTTTTTTTTTTTTTTTTTTTTGCGGTACTGGGGATTGAACCCAGGGGCATTCTACCTCTGAGCTACACCCCCAGTCCTATTTTTTATTCTTTATTTTGAAACAGGGTCTCACCAAGTTGTGAAGGGCCTAAGTAGCTGAGGCTGGCCGCGAACCTGGATCCTCTGGTTTCAGCTTCCCAAGTACTAGGATTACAAGTGTACACCACCACGCCCGGCTTCCAACTGCCTATTTATGAAACTCTTGAGGACTTACTCTAAGATCACAGAAAATACTTATTTACTTCCTTGCTCAACTTTAAATGTTCATGAAATATGACAAACCCAGATCTCCAGGCTAGCACTAATAACTTATTAGTTAGCTCTGGTCAGTGTGGATAGACAGAAGTCCCTAGATAGTGGAGGTACTCTGACTCCATCTCAGGTTAGTATGTATGCACATGAATGCATAAGGCAGGGGTGGGGCTGGTGATTCCAATCCAGCTGCTGAGGATTCAATGACAAATCTGTTACTCAGAGAAAAGATACACAAGAGTCATTCCTGTTGTTAGGTTTCCAAGTGCAGAAAATGATTTATATAGTCCCTAGTGTCACCAGAGAAGAATATGCAGCCAATAAATTAACATCTTAGATTTAATCTTTCTTGGGGAAAAGCTCTCTAAATAATAATAGTAAAATATACTATACTTAAATATTACGTAGTCGTTTTTAGCACCGTCTAATTTACAGACAGCCTTTCGTTCAATTAAACTTTTAATTGCCCTGAAACATATTTCATAATCAAATTATTAACAAAGATCCTAAACAGGGTTAGAAAAATATATAGAGAGAACTTCTAATCCAGACAGGATGGCATAGATTTATATTTATTGCTTTTCCTTGCTAAGTACAACTCTAAGTCCTGGAAATAATATAGGAGGCAACCAAAGGAGAATTCTGAAAGGTGGAAAGAGAAAGGTGGACCACAGGCCTGGAGGAACAACATAGAGACAGGGAGTCTTACAACTCCCCACCAAACAGCAAAAAATGAGCTAAGCCCACCAATTCCTGATATGCAATCCAGCAAAAGAAGGCTAACCTGGTAAATTCATTTCTCCTCTGGACTGAATAAAATACGACTAAAAAGAACTGGTAATTTTATACCTGGCAAAACTATCATTCATAAATGAAGTGGAAATAAAGACATTCTTAAACAAGGAAAAACAAAAAATCTGTCACTAGCAGACCTACTTTTAAAGACTGACTACAGGAAGTTCTTCAAATAAACAAGGAAAAAAGATAAGTTATCTTGAGAAGTAAAAAGGAAAAAAAGAACAAAGGAAAGATTAAATATTTAGATAAATACAATAGAATATCTTATTTGGCTAAAAATTATAATACCATCTGATACTTAAGACAATGATATTTGAAAAGTGGAAAAGTAAAAGGACCAAAATGGAAGTCAGGTTTTCACACTTCAAAGTAAAACACTGATAACTACCCCAAAGATTAAACATGTAATTACCATATTATCTAGAAATTTCACTCTTAGGAATTTATCCAAGAGAACTGTATATTTACACAAAAACCTGCTTGTGAATGTTTATAGTGGCTTTATTCATAACAGCCAAAACACTGGGAAGAACTCAGATATTTTTCAGTGGGTTAATGGTTAAACAAACCCAGGTACATCCATATCACGGAATATGACTTAGCAATAAACAAGAATTAAACTACTTATATATGCAAAAGTGTGGATGAATCTCAAAAGAATTATGCGGAATCAAAAAAAGTCAATTCTCAAATGTTATATATGATCCTGCTTATACAAATTCTTGAAGTTAAACATTATAGAGATAGAGATTAAGACTTGCCAGAGATTGTGGAAGGGGAGGGAGAGAAAGAGGTATGGTTATCAACTGGCAACAGGAGAGATCTTTGAGATGATAGAACTCCTCTGGACCTTGAGTGTGGTGGTTGACAAGCAAACATACACATGGGATAAAAATTCATACAACTAACCACCAGAGAGATACACAAAAATGATGCATGCAGGTGTTTGGGGGTATAGTTCAGTGGTAGAGAACATGCTTAGCATGTGAACAGCTTTGGGTTCAATCCCCAGTAATGAAAAATAGAAAAGACCAAACCAAACCACAAACAACAGAAATAAATATATGCAGAACTGAGGAAATCTGAATAAAATTGGTAGATTGCATTAATGTCAATTTCCTGGTTGTGCTATTTTATTATATTTTTGCAAAAATGTTATCACTGGAGGAAACTAATAAAGGGCAAACAGGAAGAAAGAGCCCATATTAGAATTCACAACTGCAGATGAATCTATAATTATCTCAAAAAGAACTTAATTATAAAAATAAAAATGCTGATAGAGCACTCAAAATATAAAGGGTTTAGAGAAAGACCTTATAAAGGTTCAACTTTATTTCAAAATGTTTAAGTTATATATGAAGCCACAAAAATCTACTGAAGAAAATAAAATATTTTTGACAACATTTATAAGGATTTTTAAAACATGCCTTTAGTGGGAAAACCAGAGAATGCTAAGTTTTCAATATTGATATACCACTGGGGTAGGCTTTTAAACGTTTATAGATTTTTTTCTACTTAAAGGCAGATGATTAGCTATGACTTGTGGTTTAGCCTCAAGGAGGATTTGTAGCTACTGGTTTCATGCTTGAGCCCATAAAGGTTCTCACAGAGTTGCCACAAACCTGGAGCTAGTAAAACTTAGTATTTTCTGTAGAATAGGAGGATTATAGCAAAACTGCTATTATATACTAAATCTTAACCTGAGTATTCTATCTTCTAAAATTATTTCTTTTTATTTTTTTTAAGTGATGAAAGTTGTTTTTGTTTGAGGTTATAAAAATCAAATTCATTTAAAATGTATTAGAAAGTAAAAATTTCCAATGTAAAAATAACCGCAAAATAAAATTATGAGCTAGTCCATCAGGACTGGAAACCTTGGAGATCAATGCCTCATTTAATGGATGAGAAAACATAAAAGGATGATTGGTATTATCAGATCCTAATCAGTCACCCCAGACAAACTAATATGTTTCACAACTATTTAATGTGAAAGTCCCAAAGAAAAAGAATACAACATACATGCCATGCTAGAGTTTACTATAAAAGTAAACAAGAATTTTTAAGTAAAACACTTAATTTTAAGAATATTCAACATGTCAAAAATATTTAGCCAAAACAATGCCTGACTTTGGATATTGCTGAATAGTGGTTTGCCAAGACTACTACTACTGTGAAAACAGACTTCAGTATTAGTTTATGTGCTTTTTATTTTTTATTCTATTGTCTTTCAAAATTCTAGACACTGACATACATGTAAATTGGTATTTACTCCTTCCCTCAGGATCTAGCAGAGGACAAAACTGGAGGAGAAGGAAACGTATGGGAACTAGTTAATAATATTAGTGACCACGGGATATTAGTGGTGTAGAGACTGGAATTTATTATTGTGTCTAGGCTCTATGGCAGACACTGTGCTAGTGTCCTGAATTGCTTGAATTTCTTCAATTCTCACAACCCACCCCGTAATTAGGTACTACAAATAATTCTCTTTTTTTCCAGATGAGGAAACCTCAGAGGTTAGTAAACTGCTCAAGGTCACTGAGTTAACAGTGATAAGAACAGCACAGGATTTAAATGCTATCTAAATCCACCCCCCCCATATTGTTTATATTACTCCAAATAGGAAGCTGCAAAATACAAGGGAGATAAGTGTTGGGATAGATTAAGGAAAGCTTCATGGAAGAAGGAAAAGTGAATAAATTGACAAATCTGGCAGTATTCCACACTGAGAGTAGTTGAGTATGCTGGAGGTTAGAAACCCAGAACAGGTACTGCAGATAAAACAGAGGAAAGACCTTAAAGGGAACTGTAACAAAGAAGCATCTCAGAATAAGCAAATGTCTAGCAGCATTGAGAAGTATGAAATCAACAATCCTGTGTGCAAAATTTTTAGACAGGTGGGGTAAATTATTATTTTAGATTTTACTTCACCTAGTGCCACGTAAACTTCCCATAAACCAGATGGCATATTATATTAGAAATAAACTTTGCTGTTTTTAAGGATTGTTAAAGATAATTTAAAGTGGGGGAAAAGTATGACTTTCAAAAATATGAATTATTAGATAAAAATGAAAATGGTATCCCAAAGCAAATTTATTTATTTATGGGTTAAAGATCATATAAAAAATTCATAGCCAGGATTGGTGGTACATGCTTGAAATCCCAGTACTTGGGAGGCTGAGACAGGAGGATCACAGTTTTGAGGCTAACCTTAGCAACTTAGTGGAACTGTTTAAAAAAAATAATAAAAATAAAAAAGAAATATAGGACTGGGCATATAGGTAAGAGGTAGAATGCCCCTGGGGTTCAATCCCCAGTAGAGAAAAACAAAAAACCAAACCCAAACAAACAAAAACAAAAACAAAACAAAACAAAAAACAAGCCAGGCATGGTGGTGCACGCCTGTAATTCCAGTACTTGGGAGGCTAAGACAGGAGCAAGTTCAAGGAAAACCTCAGCAAGTAGTAAGGCTCTCATCAATCTAGTGAGACCTGGTTTCAAAATAAAAAAAATAGAAAAATAAAACAAAACAGGGTTGGGGGTGTAGCTTGGAGGTAGAATGCCCGAGTTTTATCCCCAGTAACACGCACGCTCACGTACACACACATACACACACACACACAACCGAAATCACGACTATCAAAGTTTAACAAAATATATAATGGTTGAATGTACTAAGAGGTTAAACATTAAAATCTTTAAAAACAAAAGCAATACAAAAGTTTTTCCTGAAATATTAATCATTTTCAAGAAAAGTCAATTTAATTATCTAAATAAATTTAAAAATTGTAGGGAAATTACTATTCCTCCTCTGGGTTTCTATGAAATATATACTATTTTCCACAGCTGCTTTTCTTATCTATTTTGTTAAGCTCAAAGTTGAATGAATGAAATTCAAATGAGTTAAAAATTAGCCTGGGAAGTAGATTTTCTTTTTCAAAGGCAGGATTAAGATTTCATGCTGGAAAATACAAAATAAAAATTTTGGATTTTTGCCTTAAAAAAAAAGTTAACTATATTAAATGTCAATAATTTTACCTCTAAGTTTTTAGTTGTATGTTTTCACTGATGTTTTTCCTCAAAATAAAAATTCTAGTTTTTAGTCCTCAATTTAAGAATAAAAAAAAAGGAAATCCCCACAAATCTGAAGCATCCTACCATCAGAAGAATAGTATTTTCCTAGCTTTCATGCATTAGCAACATTTTGGCCCGATTTATAAAGTATTTAACCTTAGCTTAAATAATAACTAAAAAAACACACTATATATTCTTCCCTCTTTCCCTAGCTATGTTACAACTGACATATTCACAAAGGAAAAAAAAAAATCCTATATATGCAGTATTTTTACACTTACACCTTAAATGGGGTCATGCAATATTTGCTTAGTTAATCTTTGCTCTGTGTATTATTAAGTTCTTTGTTTTCATCCATGCAGGGGATGAGCTGATTATTTATGTCTTAACAATAGGAGTTCATGTACCACAGTGAGGATTTTTTTTCCCCTTAATCTGAGAGGCAGTCACTAACAAGCTTCAGCTGGAAATGCTTGATGTAAAAACAGTGTGAACCTGTTCCTGGGCTAATAAACTGTTCTTTCTGCCAACAAAAGGAAATCAATTTACAACTGTAATTAATTTTTAACATGCTCATTATTTTTATAGGTTAGTGTTTATATAAATTGATTAATGAAATAGCCTATCCTACTTCTCCTGGAGAAGCTTTATGATCTGAAACATATTAAATTATTTAAGTAAGCAAACTTAATATATGAAATATTAGTGTATGAGTTCCACATAATCCAACAAGCACTACATTTGATTTGCTATCAGATGATGTGATGGTTCACAGCACATTATCAACAGTTCAACTGACATTTTTACACACACAAAGTAGAGAAAGTGAGCGCAGTACATGGAAGAGATAGGCAAATATTGTCAAAGTAGTTCAACTTAAAATCATCACCATGGGTTTTTACTCCTCCCCTGAGGAGGAGGAAGGAGGATTGTCAAATCTTCAAATATGCTCAGATAAACAAAAAAATGGCATGCATTTTTATACAGAAGAGCAAAAGATAGAGCCTCTGATCTCTGCAACTTTTTTAGTACATAAATGACTATGAACTTTATAGTAGTCATGAAAACACTAAGTACATATTATGAGAATGGGAGGTCATTCATTCAATGAATAAATCTTATATTCAAGGAATTGTGCATAAGACACAAAAGTAAAAACACAAGTCCTATACCCTCAAAGAACTCAGAGTAGGGGGAGACAAATATACAATAAAATGGTAACGACACACTATGACTGCTATGCTAATGATGAGTAAACAGAATAACCTGATTATAGAGAAGGGAATGAACTAATAGCAAGGGAGGCAAAGTGTGGATTAACTGAGAAATGGTATTTGGGGAATGGACCATGAAGCATAAAAGAGCTTTAAAAAAAAAAAAGGTAGGAGTATAGTATATGTAACACATGTAATAATACAAAAACAAGAAAAATTAGTATGCTTTCAGAAAAGAAACAGCTTGTTATGAAGGGTGTATAGGATGAATGAAGGAAGTAGCAGAAACTGGGACAGACTGAGAAGGGCCTTAAAAGAAAGGCCTTGGATTGTTGACCTGATTCTGCAGTTAAAGAAACTCATTAAAAAAGTATGAGCAGAAGCCGGGCGTGGTGGCGCACGCTTGTAATCCCAGCATTTGGGAGGCTGAGACCAGAGGATCCGGTTTCGCGGCCAGCCTCAGATACCTAGTGAGGCACTCTGCAACTTAGTGACAATCGGTTTCAAAATAAAGACTAAAAAATAGGGCTTGGGGGTATAACTCGGAGGTAGAATGCCCCTGAGTTCAATCCCCAGTACCGCAAAAAAAAAAAAAAAAAAAAAAAAAAGTATGAGCAGAAAAATAAGAACTTCTTTTTAGGTTTAAGCTGATGCCTATATGGAAGATGAACTACAAAGTGCCTGCTGACAGAAGGACCAGAAAGGAAGCTGGTGAAGTTATGGACTTAACTGCAATGGCAGTGGGGATAGAAAGAAAGAATGTCAAGGACTTTTCCATTTAGGAGGAAAAACAAACAGGACTTGTTGACCAATGAAATGGAGGTGAGAAAGAAGAGTTCAGGGGTATTTTTTTTCTCCATGTAGCTAAATTAAATACTAGATTTTTGTTTTCCTAAGTCCCCAAAAATGTGTTCACCACATAGTATATGCTTAGTAAAGGATGAATGAATAAATGACTGGTTTTAAAATCTAAGGTTAACATATTTCCATAATGGGGATTTTCTCAAATCATTTACCTCCTAACCTGTTCTTCTTAAAACGCCTTTTGTCATCAAAACAATCTAGTCATAAAACCCAGCCACACATATATGTGGCACTGAGGTATGATTCAGGTTCACTTGACAATTTGAGTGGAGAAGTAGAGAATAAGAGACAGAATTCAAAAGCCATTAATATATACTCAGCATTTGATGCCAGGGGAGTAGATAAGATAGTCCTGGGTAAGCCTATTTCCCTTTCTTATTCTGAACTATAAAGTTATGATTACTTTCTATTCTAAAAAGTCAGCTCTCTACCACCATTCAGATTGACTAAAGGTCCCAGGGAGCAATCAGGTTCTAAAGGTGACTTGGGCCTTGGGCCTAAGAACCCTACTTTTCATCTAAGGGAAAGAAAAAGTTCTTTTCTTTTTTTAAACCAAAAGTATATCCATGAATGGGAAGATGT
Source organism: Graphiurus murinus (assembly GCA_004027655.1). Classification (NCBI taxonomy): domain Eukaryota; kingdom Metazoa; phylum Chordata; class Mammalia; order Rodentia; family Gliridae; genus Graphiurus; species Graphiurus murinus. The sequence continues at coordinate 33,944 of PVLC010007955.1, forward strand.
AGTATGCCTATGAATGGAGAGATATGACTAATATCCTCTAAAAATATCCAATTAGTTGTGTGATGATAGGCTGTAACCAACATTTCCCTTATCATCCTTTTATAGAAGTATTTTAAATATAGCACATATTTCCAAAATGGGGATTTTTCCTAAATCATTTATCTCCTAACCTGTTCATATTAAAAGCTGTTTTGTCACTAAAACAATCTAGTCGTAAAGTTCTACCTAATGTATGGATTTGACTATGGAGGCACTAATTATTAATAGGAAGTGTCTAAAATATGCATTTACAAGCATATCCCCATACAAACTTTTTTGTTTTCAGTAAAAATGTGCTAAGTCAAACAAATTTATTGATGCTGAATACATTTTCCCTCAACATATGAATAATGGGTATAGTATACATTTGGCATATTTATCGGAAGCAATAGTAGGCTTTGAGAAAGGTAGTTATAAAATATTGCCTACAAAAATAAGGTACCAATGTATTATTTTATATAAAAGTAGAGGGCAAAATTTATGCCTTTTTTATCCCTTTGGCAGTATTTTATGTTACCCTTAAGCAATACCTCCATTTTTCTAGGATTCAGTAAAAATGCCTATTGCTGTACAGATATATTCACAGAGGCAAAGTGGTTACCCTGAAGAATCTACTGCCAGATTTAAGGAATATGTCAGAAGAGTAGGGGAAAACAATATTCTTTTAAAAATGAGAATGAGAAAAACAACATTTTACCCTGGGGCAGTAGAGCAAAATATACTATGCTTTTTATTATCTTTGGTAATGAGTAATATTAGTATTCCTTACAACAATAGTGCAGTTAGTGAAAATCATAGATCAACTTTACTCTTTTCAATTATGAAGCATCACCAGTTTTTTAAAAAATCTCCTGAAATAAGTACCTACTGCAGAGTAGTACGATGGCACAACAGTAATACACCCACACCAGGGGTAGTAGGAGATTTGAGTATCTCATTTACTGCACCAGTGGAGGCTGAGCATCATGGCGGTGATGCTCTTAGCTGCTACAGAAGAGCTGGGCTCTTTCAAACAGCATCCCTGCTGACCTATTCATCAGCAAAGTAAGCATTATATAAGACTCCTTTACCATTTTTGGAATGGAATGCCTCACAATCTCAGTTGTAATGAAGAAAAAACACAGTAAGATTATTAGAAAATGTTAGCATTCAAGATAACTTTCTGTGGTTTACATAATTTATCTTAGTAGCACCAAGTATTACGGTTGAATAAGACAAATGAAGCAAAGAGAAATTACGAAGGAATAGCTCTTCACATTTCTAATATTATAATTTAGTTTTTTGTTATTGTAGCATAATTGTTTTTATTTTTATTGGTGCATTATAGTCTCACATTAATATTCTAATTTAATCTGTGGCATTTAAAAAAGAAAAACTTCCTTTTTGTCACCAATTTCAATGTCTATAAAGATATGCGTATCTTATTGGGTTTTAGGATGTTATATTAGGATGAATGTTACAACATTCAAATTCATATCTAATCAATATATGTATTAGTATTTTATCAACTGATTTCTAATGTTATGTGACTAGCATTTAACAAATTTTTTTGTAGAAATACTAATAGAACTATAATACTACGTATTATGCAAATTAATTTTTCAGGAAAGAGGTTTATAATCATAAGTAAAACCCTCATAAAATTGATTTATTTGGTTAAAATGCTTTTGGTTAAAAATCTATAAGTGTAGTAAAACAATAAATACAAATTTTCATTATAAAGTATTTGAAATACAGCAATATAACTTTTTATTTTTAAAGGCGGCTATTCAGATAGTTTATAATAGGCTGTGCATACTACACTGCTTATTTGTCTATAACTTAACAAGTTCCAAGTGTCAATTGAGATTGTATGATAATGCCATAACTAAATTCAACTGGGTAATAACAAAACAGTTATGACAAAGGTATCAAACAATCATTGCTCCAAACACTAAATTCAAGGCATGTCAAAAGGAAACATTCAATGAACAGATTTGTTACCACTTGGTAGAAGAGGCAATGAATTATCTAGGTTATCAATTATCACTGATTACTGCAGAAAAAAATTCTTATTTATTCATTTTTAAGAATGTAAGTATCAGGCGGTTAGTACTGGCTTTTAAGTATTTAGGTATTAGTTCCCTCAGCGTGTGCCTGTACTCAGAGTAAATACACATATACACATATAGCTCTAACACAAGCTGGAAACTGGTAACTGCACCAGCACAAATGAAAGGCTATAAAAGCCACAGACACATTTTCTTCTCTTTATCCAGCACAGTGCCTGGATAAAGTTGCGTGCCTTACCAAAGTGAAGAAAGAAAAATTTAATTTCAACTAAGTAAAAAAGACAAATACTGAATAATTTGAATTCAATTATTTTCATTTAAAAATGCTTTAGAATTAAATATTACCAAAATCATTTTACTTAAAAAGTGGATAAACATTATACATCTATTAGTGTTTGAAGAAAAATTTCAAAAATCTGACTATGTTGAATAAAATGTTAGCTACCCTGACAAGTGTAGTAAAAGCTTAATATATTAAAATAAGTGATATATTTGACACCTTAAAAAACTACTTTTATTCTTGTTGCCTTCACATAACTACATTAGGGCAAGGGTAAGAAAAGACCCAAAATTATCTAAGGAATGAAAAAGAGCATTAAAAAAATTCCAAACACATTATAATCTTTCTTCAGGAAAAAGAAAAACACGTAAAAATGCATAACCAGGTTTTAATATACTTTTGGAAAAAAGATAATTCAATTTTATATGTTTTTAAGGATGTCTTCAAAATAGGTTAACCTTTCTATCCATAAGGAAAGAAGAAAAAAAAAGAAAAGAAAAACCCACCAGAATTAATGTTCCATGTGTTCAGGCATCAAGACATATACAAGAGTTACATTTATATTATTTGAATGAAAAATGTTAAAATAACCTATGATAATGGCTGCAAAATTATAAAGGTAAAAACTGGGTAAGAATGAAATAATAAAGTCTTAAAAAATTTGAAACCATAGTTTTGATGTTCAATAAATCTGATCATTAATATAAAATGTTAATTGTGCTCATTTATGAGACCAAAGCATTGAGTAAACTATATCTAAAATTCAATACACGAAATTCAGAATATTAACTACAATATAACTACTATTATTATCATGAATTTCATTATTATTCTCAGTTGAGGTTTTAAAACTTCCTTAAGGTATTATTTTATAAGTTCATTACAGAACAGACTTAAATATATTAAGTGAAATGCAATAGAAATAAACTTTTGCTTCCAGATAATTTTCAATGGACATATCATATATGATCACTTTCTTATAGGTTTAGAATTTTAAAGTAATTATATGTGGTAAGTTAAGCTGCAAAAATATACAGTATAACAAAATAAAATATTTCAAATAGCTTTATCTGAGCTAAATGAATAGAAAAAATAATATATTATCTTCTTAGGTAGACAAATTACTTCCTGGTAATTATCAAGATCAAGTACCCAAGCTTATTAAATGAAGACAAGCAAATTAATTTATATCAGTGCTTTAAATATACCAATCAGCCAGGTGTGGTGATACACCTGTAATTTTAGTACTTGGGAGGCTGAGACGAGGATCACAGGTTTGAGATCAGTCTTAGCAACTTAGAACCTCAGTTGCTTAGTGAAACTCTGTTTCAAAATAAAAATAAAACAGGGCTGAGGTGTGAATTAGAGATAGAGCACCTCTGGATTCAATCCCCAGCACCATAAAATAAATAAATGAATATACAAATCCTTTTGATTATTAAATGTTAATGAGATAAAGAATAAAGGATCAACCTCAACTGTGAAGACTGAAAAGAATTTAACTTCATTAATAGATATATTTTAGGACAAGGTATTTAATTACATTACTTGGATTGGTGAAACCGTCAAAACTGGTGATGTTGTTCATCACAGTCAAAAGTCTAGCTCAATAAGTAAATCTCTAAATCAGAATCCTACCATTGTTTTTAAATGATTTATTCTTACTCCCAGAGGACAAAACTGTTGAGTTTATTTCACAATAGGCAAAATGCTTTACCAATCTAAGGTACAGTATGGGTGTGATGTATGGTAGACGTTACTATGACTACTAACACCAGCACTACTACTACAGTCACAGTTATGATGACGACACCACCACTACAACAAAACCCCATCCACTACAACCAGTGTGGAAGTTCACAAATGTATTCTGTTTTTCTCAGTTTTATACCTTTCATCCCATTATCATCTTTCAAAATCTCTAATTTAAACCCTATCCATTAGAAATATGCCAGCTGATTTTAATATATTTTTTTACTTGCTCATTTTCATTTTTGTACAATAAACATGTCACATATATAAATCAGAAATATAAAGAATAAAAAAATCCATCCTAATCATTCTCAACAGCCAAACTTCATTTTTCATAGTGACTGTGAAGTCTTTCTTTCATCCTGTCCAACTCGGAAAAAATCTTTCCGCCCTAAACTTCTCAGCAACAGCATCTAAAATTCATTTACAGCTTTATATTATTATTTTTACATATATGTCTATTTTTTTCCTAGAATAAGTAGTATGTTCCCTAAAGGAGAAAATAAATATCTTTCTTGGGTTCTTTGGGTCCCCCTCAAAGGTAAATTTTGGGCACCAGAAAAATATAATCACGTGACATTCTTCTTGCTCTGCTTAAAAACACACTGTACCTCACTGTCTTAGGCTTTAATCCTCAAAGATTTACCTGTGTCCTAATACTGTGAAAGTCATTTTTCTCTCTGAATTGTAAGGCTAATAATTATAAGGCTCAATTACTTACAATAAAGAGCATAATATTTGCTGTCAGTTTTAGTTACTGTAACAGCAGAAATAAAAAAACATATATTACATGTAGAAAGTTACTATTATTAAATTTGACTAAAAACTATTTTCAAAGAATTTCCTAAAAAAAAGGGAAAATTCCTTTAACAGAGTAAAATTGAATTAAAAATTTAAAATTACCAGCATAAGAGATGTAACTACCTATCAAGCTCTTTATGAAGAATAACTGACTGCACTTTCTTCAAGAACACAATAAATATAGGTAAAATTTTCTATAAATGTTGACTTAAGTGAAAATATTTGAATTCAATTTTGAAAACATTAAGATATTTCCCTATTTTTCTTAAAAATCTTCTTTAATTAAAAAATGGAAAGCAACCACCCTATAATGCAATAGATTACAAAGTCAGACAACCATTCTAGAACTAGGTTTATTCATAGTGAACGAATTAAAATGTAAATTCCATATTTCTCAATGTATTAAAATACACACATAAAAAGCTCACTACAAATCATGACATGGCTTGTGCTTCAATAAGTGCTAGTCACATCATTTTGCTTTTTCTTCTATTTATATCATGTGCTAAGTAACATCTTTCTGACCCATTTAAAAAATCTATTGTAACTATACTTTCAGTAGATATTTCTTAAAATGTCAACTAAAAAGAAACCTTAACTACTTAAAAAAAAAATCATCCTAGATGTGGTGGCACACCTGCAAGTAGTAATCCCAGCTATTCAGGAGGCTGAGGGTTCAAGGCCAACTTGGGCAACTTAGGTAGCCCTACTCTCAAAATAATAAAAAGGACTGAGATGTAGCTCAGTGGTAGAGCGCCCTTTAGTTCAATCCCTAGTATTGGAGAAAAAAAAAAAAAAAGTCTTACTTTCTATTTTTATGCTTCTGCTGCCACCTAGTGAAATTTTGAGAATCTAATTATTCTGGAAAAAAAGCATGTCAACCTGCAAATTACATATCTGAGAAATACGGATACTGTAGATTATTTATTACAAATAAAATTTTAAATGTTGTTTTAATTAAATTATACCTATATAATTATCAAGCACATGTTTATTTAATCAGCAAGGTAATTTTTAAAATTCCTTTACTAAAGAAACAGTTAATAGCTTTTGTAATTACTTATTATAGTCATCCTTTAGTATCCTCAGGGGTACAGGTTTCAAGATACCTACAGACACCAAAATCTGAGGATGCTTACGTAGTATTTACACATAACTATGTGTAAATACCTAGAACTCTATAATTATACTTCCTGAAGAACTGCATAAAAATGACAGATTAATCTATGATTAGGCTTACCTGGGAAAAGATATTTGCTGTTGGAGCAACTCTGCTGTCCACAATACTATATAATATTGCTAATAATCTGTCTAATGGAAATGGTTTTGGTCCAAGGAGATGATTGCTTGTCTGTAAAAGAAAAAAAAAAAACGGGTGGGGGGCGAACATGGATTTTCTTATTTCAGATCACTCATTTTTTCTACTATAAATTCCCAGTAGCAATATATTTATACTTTTTGCCCCAAAGATGCTAACTAACATGCAGTCAAGTATAGACTTTACCTAATATATCCATGATTTATCTTTTAACTTATGTTTCAATATTTTCTTAGTATATTTATTTATGGCACTAGGGATTGAACCCAGAAACATTCTACTTTTGAGCTAAATACCCAACCCCTCTTATTGTTTATTTTAAAATAAGAGTCTCCTAAGTTGAAGATCCTATGAACCCTATCCCATTCTGTTTTCCCCTTTCCTTTCCTAGAAGGAATCACTATCTAAAATTTAATGTTCTTATCACCTTCATAAAGTTTTTTTTTTTTGGACTGGGGATTGAACCCAGGGGTATTCTACCTCTAGGCTACCCTCTCCCCTCAGCCCTACCTTATTTATTATTTTCAAACAGGGTCTTGCTAAATTGCTGAAACTGGCCTTGAACCTGCAATTCTCCTGTTTCAGCTTCCCAAGAAAGGTGTGCACCATCACACTCAGCTCATGAAGGTTTTTATATCTCTAGTGCATATGTACCCATAAACAATATACAGTACTGTTTGCATGATTTAAATTTTTATATAAATGATATAATTTGGACAAATTGTTTTTCACTTTCAACATTATGTTTCTGAGATTTATCCATATAGACAAAGTAGTTCTAGTTCATAGGTTCCCAAAGTAGGAGATAACACTCTCAGGACTGTGCTGGAATGAAATATAGATATACAAAGTAAATTTGCCACTGTATCTTTATTTATTTGCTTAAAGAAGGTAGATTTCCAAGGGGTGGAAACTAAGGGGTTTTTTTTGTTGTTGTTACTTTGTTCTTCTGAAAATGGAGCAGTAAGCCAGTAAGTTTGGGAACCTCGCCTAGCTATAGAAGCCCATTTTATGACTAAATCACTACAGTATCTACTTTAAAACTTCATCACCATTACAAATAATATTGTGATTGAGCATCTTGTACAGTTCCTCTTGTGCGCATGTATGAATTTCTCTAAGTAGGATTGCTGAATTAAACTATGGGGCAAAGATAATGCTATGTGTTTGCCGACATTGTTTCTTCTTCTTGGGCTTGTAGGGACACTTCATTTCTCAGTTTCTTCTGCGGTTAGATGGAGGCCATACAACTAAGTTTTGGGTACTGGACATTGAGAAGAAATGCTGTAAACGATTTCCAAACTTGGCCTTTCAAAACACTACATCCTTTGGTTCTCTTTCCCTTTAGGAGCAACTTCAGAGGCTGCCAGGTTTCACCTGGCATTACCATAAAATGAAAGGGGCCACCCAACTCATATTCTGTTATGCTGTGGACAATATATAAATTTTTGTTTTGTTAAGCCACTGAGATATGGGGATTTGTTTTATACTACAGAATAGCCTACCCTATTCTGACCAACACAAAGTTCACTGCCATTTAACTTTATTAGTTACTGTCAACCCACAGAGTAGGCAGGCTCTTAATTATTCTATAGTATTAGCACTTTGAATTCGATTTTTCTTTAGTTTTGTCAATACAAGAGTATGTGAATGTCTCACTATTATTATAATTTGCATTTCTCATTAATGAATTAAGTCAATAATCATGTCACATTTATTAGATTCAAGTTTCTTTTGTAACACTGACCCTTTCTTTTTTGTCTTTTTCTTACTTGTTTGCAAGAGTCTTTAAAAATTCTAATCATTTGTCTGTTATATAAATTTAAGGAGAATAGTAAACATCATTAAAGGATTTGGAGTTCCTTAGTCCTGGAATTGGATCCTAGCTTTACCACGTCAAATATACAATCCTGAAAAAGTTATTTAATTCCTCTTTAGTAAGAGGAACTAAAGATGAAGAGATCTGAAGAAATTATCCCTAGAATATAGCACTCAGAGACTAAATGGAATGAAGAACAGGAATGACTTAGTCAAAAAGGATAGAGAGACAAGGTCTAATATGTATGTATTCAAGGTCTCTCAGGAAGACGTATTAGTGAAGAGGCAGTATTTGAAAAGTTAATGACTGAGAAACAAAATTGAAGGCATCATTATTTAAATTCAGAAATCAATACTAATCTCAAATAAAGAGTAATTCAATCTCAGATATATTACAGTGAATTGTAAAGTAACTAAGGAAAAGAGAACTTAAAAGCAGTCAGAGAATATATAGAAAACAAAAAAGGGAGATTAAAAGTAGATATTTTAGCAGCAACAGTGAAACACAGAAGATGGTAAAATAATATCTTCAAAGTGCTTAGAAAACACTATCCATTTAGAACTGCATCCTATCAGGCCTCCTGGCACATGCTTGTAATCCCAGTACTTGCGAGGCTGAGACCAGAGGATTGTATCACAGGTTCGAAGCCAGCCTCAGCAACTTAGAGAGACCCTGTTTCCAAATAGAAAATAAAATAGGGCTGAGAGTATAGCTTGGAGGTAGCATGCCTCTGGATTTAATCTCCAGCACCACATACACACACACACACACACACACACGTGTATCTTGAGCAAAACTACCTTTAAGAATGAGTATGAAAATTCGATAGTGCAAACCCTACAGTTCAAAATTGCCCACCTTCTGCCAAGAGAAGCAACAGTGGTTTGGACATACAAAGGGGAATAAGTGATTTGAACAGTCTAAATGTTCTTTCACCAATTTCAACCTTGCCTCACATTCTTACCTTCAAAAGTACTTACTCAGTACTTCTAATTTCTAAGATTTTCCAGATTCTTCAGGTCAAACCAGCTTGGTTTCGGTTTTAGCCTCCTCTCTTATGCTTAGTGATCTGAATATCTTATCTACTACAGAATTCCAAATTTTGGGAGTCTCTCATCTGTTTAGTCCTTATACGTTTTCCTTTTTTATTTCTTCTATGTCAGTTTTGTGAGTGTTTCAAAGTGGTAAAGAGGAAAACACTCATATTCAGTCAACTGTATTTAACTAAATAATCCAAGGTTATCTTTTACATCAATTAAGTCACAAAAAGTCATATTCAGTCAACTGTATTTAACTAAACAATCCAAGGTTATCTTTTACATCAATTAAGTCACAAAAAATCCTTGTCAATTCAGTGTATCTCTAGCACCAGCTCACTTGAATATGCCTTCAATAACTGTATTCAACATAACAAAATTCTACTAGAACATTAAATTGTACCATATCAACACAAATAAGTTCTCATATGCAAACAACTATTACAGAGACACACCTATCCATTTTCTATATTATCCTAAATTCCTAAGTATTTCACATTAGAGAATTTAAAATGTGAGTGAATACCTTTTCATGTTTCTTTAGAAAGTTGGTTTTCCTGATTTTCCCATGATGCTGCAATAAAGGAAAACAACTTTTAAGATTAAAATAAGATAGTACTCTACAAAACCAGAAAATATAACATTTTTAAAACATGGCATACATAAAACTAATTTATGTATCTTAGACTTTCAAAAGTTTTATTCTACTATCACCTTCCATATTTTAGATTTCAATATATTTTAGGTTGACTTGATTTAGATTTGGATTGAGTGCAAGATTACTTTTGTATACAAACAAAAAGGTTTTGAAATAAAATAGTAATACTTCTCAAAATAATTTATTGTATTGATTTAGTACTCCGTATTTATTGCTATAAAAACATAATTTTCAAAGATAAATGAGCTTTTATCCATCCTTAAAAGAGGGTGGAATTCACAAACTAAACAGTGACTGAGAGCATCTTAGGCATTCTGAATTCAATAGTGGGAGACAGGCATGGTAACACATACTTGTAGTCCTAGTAGTTAGGAGGCTGAGACAGAAGAATCACAGATTTGAGGCCAGTCTCAGCAACTTAGCAAAAAGCTGTTTAAACTGTTTAAAAAAAAGAAAAAAATAGGGGTGGGGGTGTAGCTCAGAGGTAGAATGCCCTTGGTTCAATCCCCAGTACCACACACACACAAAAAAGGAATTCAATAGTGGGGAAAAAAAACCCAGAAGTGATCCTTGCCTCTAGAACCTAAAAAGTAGTGGAACAGGTGACAAAAAATAGAAATGTCTTACAAATTGTTAAGTCTAAAGAAGAAAGCAAATTATCCTGTGAAATAGGAAATAATAAAGGAGACCTACCTAACAATAGGCTGTACAGGGAGAAACACTGAGAAGGCAACATTAAACTGAACCCTGAAGGGAAAGGAATAGGGAAGGAGCTTTCTAGAAAGAAGCAACATGTAAGACTCTAAGAGATTAGAATATTCTGAGGTTTTTAGATGTACAACATATACTTGATTTCTGTCTTCTGTAAAACTACCTACCTTCTCCCAAACTTCAGGTTATGATCTTAATTTAAATCTTTAGCAAATGAGTCTTAAATACATACATATTCTAATCTCTTAGAAATTATAAGTGTTGAGAAACATAAAAATATAGTTATTCTCTAGTATTCATAGGGGGAATTGAGAACTCCCCATAAATACCAAAATCCAAAAATGATCAAGTCCCTTATTTAAAATGATGTATTAGTTGCATTCAACCTATCTTGTACTAAATCATCTTCAAATTACCTATAATACCTAATATAATGTAAATGCTATGAAAATAATTTATACTATATCGTTTAGGGAATAATGACAAGAAAAACATCTGCCATGTTCACTACAGATGAAATTTCTTTCTTTTTTGATTCTCAGATGTCGTTGAACCTGCAAATGTGGAACTTTGGATACAGAGGCTATTCCTAGGACTTTCAAAAATAAAGTGAAAAGAAATGTTAGGTATTACCTTAAGGAAGAACCTCTTGTCAGTTCTTGCTGGGTTGTATGAAGCAAGGTATGCAGCTATTAGAATAAACTTTGAGTAATATGGAAGTTCCACATGAGTATAGGCTGAGAGACCTATTCAAAAAAAGGAAACAAAACAAACTTTCATGAAGGTATTTATCAGGTTACCATTGGGTTTTAGTTATTTATTAATTTATTTTTGTAGTACTGGGGATTGAACTCAGGGGCATTCTCTCTCTTGGTTACACTCCATACCCTATTTTTAAAATTTTTTTATACTTTTATTGGTGCGTTAGAGTCTCACATCACAATGTAGCTCATAGAGATAGTGACATACATGCACACAGCACTTGGGCTTTCCCTCAGCTCCCTTCACAATCCTATTTTGTTTTTCATTTTGAACTAGGGTCTCACTAAGTTGTTGAAGGCCTACCTAACTAAATTGCTGAAGTTGGCCTCAAACCTTTGATCCTCCTGTCTTTGCTTCCCAAGTACTGGGATTACAGGTGTGAACCACTGCCTCTTTTCTCATTTATCTTTGGACTTGCCCATAGTGCTCTCTAGTTAAAATGACCTACTTGAACTTAAAATGTCACCCTCATCATGGTGGTGGTGGTGGTGATGGTGGTAATGGTGTGTTAAACATTATTATTATTTTTTAAATTTTTATTTTTAATTTGGTGCACTGCAATTTTACATCATATTGGGGTACAGAGTGTCAGACAAATACAGGCACACAGCTTTTGGTGCCTTCCTCACCAAATCCCTCCCCCTTCCCTTACCCACACATATCTTTGATACTGGAATTGGTAATTCTGAATACATTCATAGCATTATTTCAACTATTACATTTGTGTTAATGTGTGTGTGTGTGTGTGTATAGTACTGGGGACTGAACCCAGGGCCATTCTACCTCAGAGCTACACCTCGAGCCCTATTTTTTATTCTTTATTTTGAAACAGGAAAAGATGTGGAGGGCCTCACAAGTTGCTGTGGCTGCCTCAAACTTGTAATCCTCCCATCTCAGCCTCTCAAGTACTGGGATTACAAGCGTGTGCCACCACGCCCAGCTAACTATTACATTCCTTTTTACTTCATCTCCTTTTATTAATGATATGCTTTGTTCATTCTATTATTTTTGCTTGGTTCTTCCCATCCTTAAGTCTTGAACCCTACCATTCTTCTCTTAAGGCTATGCTCTCTATCAAACTTCCCTTTGTTTCCCTACCACACCAAAAAGAGAAAACTTTACCTCTACTATGAATTCCTGCTCTGTGTAGTTCACACATAGCCCATAAAATATTATGCCTTATGTTAACAGTTTATTAGGCATATAAATTATATCCCATAAGTTACAATGTTTATTAAAGGAGCTACATCTAATATTATTTTAATCCCCACAATGGCATGCACATAAGAAATAATGAATGAATAAGTCAAGAAGCAATGATTCTTAAGGGAAGAAAACGAATCTGATATTTACTGAGCATCTCCTATGTGTCAGACACTGTGCTAAGGTGCCTTACTTAAGGGTCACTTTAAAATCTTTGTAGTGACTTAAGGCTAGATATTCTTCTCATTTTACAGCTGAAGAAACTCAGCTGGGTTCAGGGTCACATAGGGAGTAGTGTAGATCAATTACTGAAGACTTTAAAATTTAATCATTTATCTTCTCTTATAACACAAAACTGGAAATCACTTGAAAACCATTTAGAGCATTCAGAAACCAAATCAGACAAAATAGGATCTCAAAAACCCACCATTTCATACCATTTCCCCAGCCATCAACTACTGACATTTCCTAAAATCAAGACCATTTTAGAGGCAAAAGATACTGGGGATTGAATGCAGGGGCATTTTACCGCTGAGCTATGCCCCCAGCCCCATTTCATTTTGAAACAGGTTCTAAGTTGCTGAGGCTGGCCCCAGATCTGCAATCTTCCTGTTTCAGCCTCCCAAGTTCTGGGATAACAAGCTCATATAAATCATGCCTACTTTCACTCATTAAAAAAAAAAAAAAAAAAAAAACCTAGCCATATTTGGGATAAACCAAAAGTAATAGCTTTTTAAAAAAAATGAAACAAAAGCATAATGCTTTCAAAACCACTAAAATGTACCCCTAAACTGAGTTAACATAAAATTGGATTTTTATTCCATTAAACTCATGAAATATATATATATATACTTAAATAAAACTGTATCATATAATTGGATTGTTTTATTTATTTATTTTTTTTTTTGCGGTACTGGGGATTGAACTCAGGGGCGTTCTACCTCTGAGCTACACCCCCAGCCCTATTTTTTATTCTTTATTTTGAACCGAGTCTCACTAAGTTGCGGAGTGCCTCACTAGGTAGCTGAAGCTGGCCGAGAACCCGGATCCTCCGGTCTCAGCCTCCCGAATGCTGGGATTACAAGCGTGTGCCACCACGCCCGGCTAATTGGATTGTTTTAATAAAAACTTTTAAAGAAATATAAACTGCTTGACTTTCACATGAATAACCCAACATTTAAAAAGTAGAAAATAAAAATTAATGAAAATCATTAATCAAAATATCATTATAGCTTGAAAAGTAAATTATCTTATAATACTAATCTCTGAATGCTCTTTAGTATTAACTTTGGTATCAATAATTAAATAAGTATTTATAGTAACCATCTCAACTCTCAATTCTTTTTTTTTGTACCTTTCAGTTGTCCTGGATCTGTGTCATCTTTCTGTAATTTTTCCCACTGAGAACTGAAAGAAAATAGAAGAGCAAAAATGAATTGAAAATCAATATAAAACAGAACCCTAAAGAAACTAACCATTTTTTACTGATGAAATAGAAAACAAGAAAAATAATACCTATATGTAATATACGTGTTTGTACCAGTACAAAATCATTTGGTATATATTACAATATAAGTTTATAAAGAATACTCAGATGTTAATTTTTTAATAATCCTTTACTTTGATCATAACTGTAAAGCTATCAAACAGCACCAACAAAATAAATGCCACCTACTATTCAGTAAAACTTTCAGTGTTCTACTTCTCTTAGACACAATTGTTACACACTCTTTTGAAACTCTGTAACAAATCCTTTAAAGTATGCATGATTAAATCAGAACACTGAAGCCCAAAGGTTAAGTTCTTCAAGAATACCCAGCCAAGCCTGGTGTGGTGGCACACACCTATAATCCCAGTACCTGGGAGGATGAGACAGGAAGATCACAGGTTTAAAGATAACCTCTGCAAGTAATAAGACTCTCATCAACCTAGCAAAATAAAAATAAAAATAAAAAAGTAGGGCTGGGAGTGTTAGCTCAAAGGTAGAATGTCCCTGGGTTCAATCCCCAGTACCACTGACTGAATTAATTAATTAATTAATTAATTAATCAATGAACGAACACCTAGCCAGTCAATAGTGACTAAGGAATTCTTGTAGATACCTGTACAGTTCATGTTATTGTAATTGCTTCACCCTGACCTTACTTGCTATTAAAATGGTTAAACAGCCAAAATATTAAGAAAATAAAGTAATTCTGATACACCAATCAAATTCATGAGGAAACACTAGGGTAAAATGAAAAAAAAAAAAAAAAACTACCTTAGGAAGACAGAGGTTTTGGTTGTATGACTGAATCAATCAATCAGTAACCTTATCAAAATCTAAGACTGTTAAATACAATAACCTATATGGATCCCCCCAATTCTAAAACTCTCTTACAGGGCTCTTAAAATGCTAATTAAATGATGAATTAGAACAGTTAAACAGCTCAAATCACACTGTATATATATATTTTTTAATCTGCAGGCTTGACTGAAAATTCTGAGAACAGGGCAACACAGGAAATTTTTAATGACTATTAGAAACCTGTGTTGAGAGTAGATCATTTTTTCCACTTTACAACTGATTGCTGTACTTTACAGATTTTTTTTTCTTTTTTTTTTTTTGGTACTGGGGATTGAACTCAGGAGCATTCTACCTCTGAGCTCCACCTCCAGCCCTATTTTTTATTCTTTGTTTTGAAACAGGGTCTCACTAAGTTGTGGAGGGCCTCACTAGGTAGCTGAGGCTGGCTGTGAACCTGGATCCACCAGTCTCAGCCTCCCAAATGCTGGGATTACAAGTGTGCGCTACCACACCCGGCTGCTTTACAGATTTTAAGGCATTTTCACATTAATTACTTTTCTCTCATAAATGCATATAAAAATAATTATTAAATTGGTAAAGTTTCCTTCCCTTCTTCCTCTTTTTGTACTGGGAATTGAACTGAGGGGCAATCAGTATTTGACCTACACCTCTAGCCCTTTTTATTTTTTATTTTGAAACAGGGTATTGCTAAGTTGCTGATGCTGACTTGAACCAGAGAGTCTTCTGTCTTAGCCTCCCAAGTACTAGGATTATAGGCATCCTACACCATGCCTGGCAGTAAGATTTTCTTATATATAACAAATGCCATTTAATGCGGTTGTTATCAAAACTCTCAAAAGACAACTAGGTGGAAACTCACCATCTTTAATGGGACAGAAGACTAACATTTACCAAATGCTTTCTCTGAACTCAGTTAAACACCCCACAAATTTATGAGAAAGAAAATGTCATTTTCTCCCTCCCCCAACCCAATAGTACAGAGTCCAATTTGACTAAGGTTACAGAGCCTCCAAGCAGTAGAGACAGTGTTTCAACTGAGATCTTTGATTACAAAGTCCAAGCACATTCTAAATATATATATATTCTGGCACATGCATATATGAACTTCTAAAGGTGATTCAGAATCATAATCATTGTACTAAGAGAAGCTGAATGGGTTAGAATTTTAAGGCAAACCAGGAAACATGGTTACGGTCTTTTTCATAATTTGTCCAAACTGCTTATAAAAGCTATATAATCAACATTTTCCCCAACAACAGCTTATTGAGTCAGGATCTAGCTTTCTGACTGTTTTTCTTTATTCTGCTCACCACAATTGTTCAATATCAAGTAGGAAATAAGAAATATATAATTACTATTAGTTTTTAAATTTAATAAATGTTGTTATACATGGACAAAGGGGTGGAGTGGTGGCAGTATTAGGGGAAAATGGATGAATCATTTATCATGAAGCAATGCAAGTACTTCCAAATGGAACAATGGACACTACCATCTTAGAACAGCAATTCTCTAGGACCAAAGAACTTTACTGTTTCTTTATGCCAAATTTTGAGAAAAATGGGAACTAAGGGAACAATATATGATATCACTATAAAGGTAACAAAAATGAAAAGTTCTAAACACCAAAACACTTTTTCAAAAAGACAAACACATACACACACACACAATTTTTTTTTTTTTTTGTACTGGGGATTGAACCCAGGGACATTTTACCTCCAAGGTACACTCTCCCAACCACCTTTCTAAAACAGGGTCTCAGCCAGGAGTGGTGGCGCATGCTTGTAATCCCAGCATTTGGGAGGCTGAGACCAGAGGATCCGGGTTCTTGGCCAGCCTCAGCTACCTAGTGAGGCACTCCGCAACTTAGTGAGACCCTGTTTCAAAATAAAGAATAAAAAATAGGGCTGGGGGTGGAGCTCGGAGATAGAATGCCCCTGAGTTCAATCCCTAGTACCACAAAATAAATAAATAAACAAATAAAACAGGGTCTTGCTAAGTTCTTAACATCTTGCAAAGTTGCTGAGGCTGTCCTTGAACCTGTGATCCTCCTGTCTCAACCTCCCAAATACTAACATTATAGGTACTTGCCACCACATCTGGCCAGAAGAAACATTTTATAGATTACATATTAACTGCAAAAGGAAGAAGAAGACACCCTTACACAAATACATATAAGTGTGTGTATGTATGTATATTTTTAAAAAGATATGGAGAACAAACCAGAAACTACATAAATGGTTAGAGTGAAAGGATAAATATAGGTGAGAGACTTCTTTGAGTACACTATTTATTCATTTATTTATTTAGTAATAGCTTTAGCTTTTTAAAAATACTTTTATCAGTAGACTGCAATTATACATCATAGCGAGGTTCAATCTGATAGACATACCTACTCATAGCTCTTGGTATACTTCCTTCTGGCCCCCGTCCTCTCTCCCTATACATGGCACCAAAACTGGTAGTAATTCCTTTATATATTGCCAAAGCATTATCTGAACTGTTTCTTTCCTCAATCCTTCCTTTTCCTCTCCCCATCTCCATATTCCAATCCCCTTCCACTATTCTACTGGTCTCTCTTCACATTTATGCAAAATCGCTTATTTTCCTATTTTCTCTTTAATTTCCACATATAATACCAAACATGCAATCCTTGATTTTCTGAGACTGGCTGATATCACTTAGCATAATATTCTCTGGTTCCATCCATTTTTCTGGAAAACGATATAATTTTGTTCTCCTTTATGGCTAAGTATAATTCCATTGTGTATATACCACATTTTCTTTATCCATTCATCTGCTGACAAACACCTAGATTGGTTCCATAATTTGGTTATTGTGAATTGTGCTATTTTTTTAAAACTATTCTATTGTTTTGTTTTGGGCAGGGGATTAGACAGGCTCTTGTTATGTTGCCCATGTTGGCCTTGGATTTGCAATTTCCTGCCTCATTCTCCTAAGTACTCTTTGTCTCTTATTTCTTACTTGTACAGCAATACATTTCCCTTTTTCTTTCCAATTTTAAATTGTGATATTCCTACTTTGTCAGAAATATACTTACATTCTCGTCTTCTACCTTTGTTTCTACTTTTGTTTTAGTTTTGAGCTAAAATTAATTCAATATTCACCGTCAACCCTTTAGGTAAGTTTCCTCAGTCATCTCTTTACAGTAATATTGTCACCAGTAGATCACCCAGAAATGCCTTACGCATACAGTGTTCCCTAAGCTACTCCATATTTAAAATTGCTTTCTACAGCTTTGATATTCGAATAACTGTTTGAACAAACACAAATACTTTCGTTTCATTTCCTTTCTTCTTTATTTTCTTGAAAGTTGCTTGATTTGTCGTTTTCCTGTATTACTAATTCATTTTCCTTTGTAAGTGACTTTACTTTTTGCCTGGAAGATGAGAGATGTTTTTTCCTTTTATTTTTAAAGTCTAAAAGTTTTACAAGGGAGTCTCTGTAGCAGGCTGAATAACACTTCCCCTACAACATCCAATGAATGTCACCTTTTGTGAAAAAAGGGAAGCCAAGAAATGCAGGTGGCCTCTGAAAGTTAGAAAAGGTAAAGAAACAGATGTTCAAGAGCCTCCAGAAAGAAAGCAACCCAGTGGAACCATTTCAGACCTCCAACACCCAAAACTATAATTTTAAACCATTAAATTTGTGGCAACATCCTATTGTCAATAGACTACTCAAGAGTTGACCATTCTTGGATTAAATGAGCAGATGAACCCTTTCTGATGTGTAAAGCTAGGCCTTCTTTTACTTCTACAAAGTTTTCTCAGATTCCAGTTTTAGATCTATATTCCAATCTCTTCCTTTCTATCTCCAGGAACTCCAATTATATATATATTAAATCTTCTTTGCCTGTCATATTTATCACATTAAACTTGACTCATTTTACCTCTTTAGCTTTGTTCTCTTCACTGTTTTCATTCCTCTCCTCAATGTCCCTTCTTATATTCTCGGTTGTGTTTGCTTTCCTTTGGATATCTTATTTTTATTTCTGATGATTATTTTTGCTTGAATTTCATTCCTGCCTTTGATCAACTTTTGTTTCATATCCTCCTTTGTGCATTTATTCTAGGCTGTTAAATTTCTAATTAAAAATATTTTTCATATCTGAAGATACTTTTAAAAAAATTTAAATCAAGATGTCCATCAACAGATGAATGTATTACAAAACTATGGGATATGTACAGAATGGAATTTTACTTAGCCATAAGTAAAATTTGTAGGGAAATGGATGGAACTGGAAAACACTATGTTAAGAGAGATTAGTCAGGCACAAAAAGTAAAAAAATATGTGGAAGATAGGGAGAAAGTAAAGCATAAGAGGGATTCTAGACGAAGAAGGAGAAACCTTAGATGAGCAAAGAAGATGACTTAACTGAAGGTGATGGGGTGGGCGGGACACCCTAATACGCATGATGTACTTTCACAAACATATCAAAGTCAGTCGCTAAACTGAACTTGAGGAGAGAGGGAGAGGGAATGGGGCAGGAATTGGGGAAGGGTTAAATAAGAGATGTGTGCATGTATGCCTTTATCAGCTTGTACCTAACAAAGATATATGATTAAAATGCACCAATAATAATTTTTAAAAAGGGGGCTGGGGATGTAGCTCAGAGGTAGAATGCCCCTGGGTCCAATCCTCAGTACCAAAATGAAGAAGGAGGAGGAGGAGGAAGTGGAGGAGGAGGAGGAAAAAATATAAATCAGATTGTGGGGCTGTGTCTCTTTTTATTCACATATTCTGTTTCTTTTTATAATACCTCTTTATAGCTTTTCTAGTTTATCTACTCTTCCTTTTAAATGCCTAAGGTTGGCCTATATCAGCAATAACAGATGTCTTTATAAATGCAGGGGTGACGATTTGGGGTGGCTGGGTAGATTTAATTCTAAAGTGTTCTCTTCTGTAGGAATAATGAAGTACAGTTTCTTTAATGTACAGTGCCATTTTGAGGGAGAGTGACTGGTTTATTTTCTGATTTTGTGTTTTGTTTCTATCTGCAAGAAGGAGAATCCTTAATTTCCACTCTTTCCATTAACCATTCTCTAAAAGATAACAAGCCCTTCCAAATCAACTCCCTGTTTCCCCTTGAAACAGTACTTTCCCATGACTGCTATGCTAATTGGTCTTGCATATTCTTGGAATGTCCTTTATAATCTCCAGGAGCTAGCACTCTATCCTTTGGGCCTCGGAACTGTTTGTAATATTTTCTTACTTAGGATTGTACTCTCTCTTCCTGGAGGTGATTATCTTTGTCAGCACTACTGGTCAACCCATCCCCTGCTCTCACGGTCCTCTCCTCTTTCCTAATGGTCTTTGCTTGACTTCTCACTTGAGCATAGGCTCCAGAGCTGGATCTGTGGTTTCAGTTGTTGACTTCACTGCTTCCAAATGATTCAAATACTGTAGCATTCTCTAACTCCTACTTATGAGGTAGGAAAGGGCTATGAGTGGTTTCACTTGCTCTCCTCTTTGATTTTGTGGGGAGAACTGAATTTAGGTAGCTATAATTATCCTACCAAAAATTAGAAGTCCTTTCATTATTATATGAAAATCTTTTTAACAAGCACACAATTTTTTCTACCTGTAGAAGAAAAGACTGCAAGTTTTTTCATTCGGTGACTTCCAAAAATTATCATTAAATGAATTTTATCATGGAAAAGAGAAAAGAAATAATATCTTTGTAATATTTGTGCTTATGCAGAAACTATTAAATTTACCCAAATTATATTCTAACCAGCTAATTAAACAGAAAACAAAGTTTGTAGTTATAGAATAAGACATTTATGAGAGAAAAATGATAACAAAACTGACTAGAAAGTTAGAAAAGCAGATAGCATTGATCTTTTTAAATCTTCTATAGTGCAGAGCTGGAATTCAAAGCCATGTTCTTCCCACAACATTGTGTGCCATCATGTCTACTTCATTCTACTGAGTAGTTTCATTACTATGAAGTTCTAATAATAAGCATATGTAGACTTATAATAATTTTATAATGAAATTTTCATTATACAATTAAAATATCTAGCATAAAGGTGGAAAGCAAAGCTAATGGTGATTTTCCTGTAGCCTTCCAGATTTTAAAAAAAAAAAAAAATTTATTTCAAATTGTGTAACATATTAGTGAAAAATTGTTTGTCCTTCCCCACATAAGAAATGATCGAAATCTTCAAGAATTCCTAACTCTTTTACTGATGTAAAGAAGGTAAAAGAAAGCATTTACTCTTTAGTAAATATGTCAAAGATACAGAAATACAGGTTGAACATGCCTTGTCTGATAATTCAAAATACAAAATGTTTCAAAAATCAAAAACTTTTTTTTTAAGTTCTGACATGACATTTACACAGTTTCAGATTCTCAGATTCTGGAGTATTTTAGATTTCAGATTTTGGATTAGGGCCACTCAACCAATAAAGATTATGCAAATATTTCAAAATCTGAAATACTTCTGGTCCTAAGCATTTTGGATAAGGGATACTCAACCTGTAATACACATACTAAATAGAGCATAATTACCTTGATATTTCCCTGAGATAAACAGTCTGCATAGCTTTCTTCAAATGGGGTTCAATATTTCTCCACAGTTTGCGAGTATCACGTTCATTTGCTACTCCATGGAGAAAAAATTTCAATAATTTAGATCTTAGAAAAATTTTTCTCAAAAGAAGTATTAATAAACAAAATTATATAGTTACCTTCTCCTTTAACCACAGGTTCACAGTATTTAGGAAAATTAAGAACTGCCTGTATATTAAAAATAAAAAGAGAGGAGACAAAAAGCATAGATCTATCACAATTGGGAATTGAGTTTCAAATACAACTTTTATCATATTTCAAGCAATTTCATTTAAATACAATTGCTCAAAATGTAATCATAGCTTACTGCTATAATAAAACAGCAAAAATAATAATGATAGTATAACGTCAAAATATTCTCTAACTGGTTAAATCCTACCTAATATGTTAGGCTCTGGATATAAATTAACAAAGCATAATTTGTACTTCTGGGTCATAAAGATGTTTTGTAGGATTATAAAATGTTTAATAAAAACCTCAAGCCCAGTGAATTAACTATTATTTTCCATGGTCTGGACATTGTCATAAATTAAACTTATCTAGTTCAGTATGACTGAGAGGTATCTGGGCAGGTAGCACTACCTGAGATCATTACCTATGCAAGTTCTTGGCATCATTCAGGCATACTAAACCTGAATCTCTGAGGATAAGACCAGGAAGCTATATTTAACAATCTCTCTAGAAATTCCATGTATTCTAAAGTTTGAGAAACACTAACTATACCTATTTTGAAGTTTCTCATTAGTCAACACAGGAATTCTACAGAAAAGTAGTTAAGTGAATTGGTAAAAACATACTGGTGTCATTTATTAATAATAAATTGTCTCAGGTATTTTATATTAAAATTAATAATAGGGGAACGATACACACAAATGTGTAACTATGTAATCTCAAACTAAGGGAAAAATATTAAATGCTACTAGTATGTATAGAGAAAGGGGGTGAAAGGAATTTTGACTTCGGCCAACTTTTTTACCTTAGTTTTAGGTTTTTATATTTAAGCACTGGTCAAGAACACTAAGGTATCATAATGTTACAGATAAATAACTTAGCTAAATTAAAATATACTGCTTTTTAAAATTCGAACATGAAAATACATGTTAAGTAACTTATGAATAGCAGCAAAAAAGGCAATAAAATAATTTTAAGAGACCACTTACCGGTTTTAATAAATTATTGTGTGAGGAAATATTAGTATTTCATCATGTGATTACAAAAGAAGGTATTGAATATATAAAGCTGTATCACTGTATGGTACTTTAACTGTCCAAATTAATCTCTATAGTTAAGTAAACCTATAAAGCATCTGTCCAGCTAGGTGTAGAGGCACACACCTGTAATCCCAGTACATGGGAGGCTGAGATAGGAGGATTGCAGTTTGAGACCAGTCTCAGCATTTTCCCAGAGCCTCAAGATGGAGAATTCACTCTAGCCAAAACTTTGATTTTGGCTTTGTCAGAGCAGAAAACCTAGTAACATAGTGCCTGGGTTTCTGACTTAGAGAACTGTTAGCTAAACAATGTAAATTGTTTTTAGCTATTAAGTTTAGTAAGTGCATATGCAGCAATAGGAAACCAATATGCATATTGAAGTATAAATATAAAAACAACCTGAAATCAAGCAGATAAAATTTTTGAAGTGTTTTGCCTTTTAGAATATCTACATTCTATTTCCTAAACATTGCAGGAACAAAAATCAGAACTGAGAATATCTGTGTAAATAAATTATCAGGTCAGATAGGCTGTGATAATCACCTTGTCTTAAAATAGATACCCTAAAGCCAGGCTGACATGAAAAAATAGGTAAGTTGAAATTCCAATGAAGTAGGATATAGTTACAAAGTTTAAAAACACTTTTCTACTAAATACATATTAATTAAAAGAAAAAAAATCACCTTAATCAAATGATCAAAGTGAACATCATGGACCCTGGGTTCAAACCCCAGCCCTACAAAACCAGAACAGAATGAAGTGAACAGCAATCAGTAATGGGATAAACTGAAATCCTGTGCCACCTGATATATGGCAGTAAGAAGAAAACAGCACATTTCTGAGGTATTCCTGTAAGATGTAAAACCTAAAGACAGATGCAAATTAAGGGAGAGTATAAAACAACTAGTTTGTCAAGGTTATGAAAGGCACAGACAGGAACTATTCCAGTTGAAAGTAACTTCAGGAGATATGACAACTAAATGTAGTATGTGATTACATTATTCCAAAATGGATAACTAATAAATCCTAAATAGGGTCCAAAGAATCAATTTTTTTTATTTATTTATTTATTTATTTATTTATTTATTTATTTATTGTGGTACTGGGGATTGAACTCAGGGGCATTCTACTTCTGAGCTATGCCCCCAGCCCCATTTTATTTTTTATTTTGAAACAAGATCTCACTAAGTTGCAGAGGACCTAACTAGCTGAGGCTGGCTGAGCACCTCTGATCCTCCTGTCTCAGCCTCCCAAGTACTGAGATTACAAGTGTGTGCCACTACACCTGGTTACAATTTTTTTAAATTTTGATTGTAGTACTGTGGTTATATATGTGTCTTTATATGGGACTTTCAGATAGTTTGGGGAAAGATGGAGGGGATTATTTATTGAACTTTTAACTTTTCTGAAAATTAGAAATTGCTTCAGAAATTCTAAAATAAATTTAAGAAGCACTCAATACTTTCATTATCTTGTAAATACAGTATTAAATAAAATAGTGCAACTATTAATCTATCAGTACCATTAAATACAGTTATGAGCTATTTTAATTCTAGGTCCCCTCCTCATTCTACCATTTATACTTCAATTATTTTGGTACTACCCTCTTCTTAATCACTAAGCTACTTCACTGAAACTAGCCACAGGGCAAAAAAAAAAAAAAAAAAAACCAACAATAAAAAGCAGATATTAGAAAGTTTGCATATTTTAAAAGACTGCTAAGCTCCACCTAAGCAAATCAATTTTTTCTGAGTAATTTCTAAGAACTCTGATATTCTGGGGAAAAAGGTTTGTCATATACAGAATTTAAATACGACAGATGTTTAAAAATTATGCAAAACTAAAGCAAATAAAATTTTCTTTCAGTACTTATAGGAGAATATAAATAACTTCCTTCACTGACCTTTCTAAAAACTGTAATTACTATATTTAAGACTATGATAAAGATTATCAGAGAAAAAAAATCTATGAGTATTCAAAGTAGAGTTTTATTTTCTCAAATTCTGTACTACCTAAAGAGCTTGCCTTCAAACAAGACTTAAAGAAATATCAATACCTAAAGCAAATTTTTATCTTCAGAAAAGATACCTGTAAAGAATCTTTTACAGGTGATTTTCATTGTGAAACTTTCAAGAAATATGCCATTTACAATATATAAAACAAATAACAATACCCATTTGAAAGATACATTCTATATATGGAAAAAAGAAAAATATTATGCGCTTTTTATCCAACACTTAAAGATCATTTTTTACATTTATTATTATTATCAGTAGTATACTATAAAAGCTTAAGCCATATTTCAAGTTTATAAATATGATGTTAAAAAAAAGCTGTAACCTCATCTCTAAATAAAATTATTCCTCAGTGAAACCAAAAGGACTTAAAAAGTACATTTAAATATTTATTTTCTCCCTTTTCCTAAAAAATTTTCTTTAGTTTTCCTTATACTACTTTATATGTACTTTGAAATAGCTGCCAGCAGATTCCCACAGGATTCAAGTGCTCAGAGGTGGTAACTAACTGCCAGTTACTTCCTAGGAAAGACAGAGGAGGAGAATTTGCTCCTTTCATATCCAAGTCCTTTCTGTTGTCATTTCTTTTGGGCGCCAGGAGTCCCAAAGACACTTGATTTTTACAGGGCTGTTTGTTATTGATGAGCTTGAACTAAGAGAGCTTTTTTTGTTTTGTTTTATCTCAACTGAGAACATGCTCAAAATCCTCATATAAATCAGAAGAAACTGAAATCTAAAATTTACTAAATGTGAACTTAATTTTAAATGCTCATCTCTTCCTATATTCTATCTCAAACATACATGGATTCCTTTGAGTATTGCTATTCAGAGCAAAGGAAGGAAAAAAGTAAAACCTAGAAAATATGCTAGAAGACATAGAATTAATTATTTTGAAAATAACTGTTGCCCAGCCTTAAATATATTGCTATTTTTGTTACATGGAGAATAAGCTCTGAAGTATTAATGGAAGGTTTCTCAAAGGGAGACCAAGTACCTGCCTCTTTTCTTTCACATCTTTATGATTAAAGACAGGCAAAAAAAATTAAATATGAGCATTTCCCAAACTGCTTAAGGAATACAACCAACTATTCTAACTTAAAAAAAAAAATTGTTTAGAAGAACCTTTTACACAAAGATTACTAACTCAAGGTCAGAGACCAATGAAAGACATGTAATTAAAGCTTCTTTCTATATTCAAATCTATCTAAAGTATAAGCCATTTACTACATACATAAAACTTGGGAGAAATATGTTACAAAAAAATTTAACAGAGATATAAAATTGCTTAAGTTTTTACATCTTTCTGTTATTCTTCATTTAGATTTTAATAGAACTCTATATTTCCTGCAACTATAGAAAAGAAGGAAAAAGCCACGTTCCTAAGAGTGAAAAGACAACCATAAATGTAAATTTTCTCATCAGGTGAAAGCATATACTAACCCACAGACATGGACCTTTTTATGGTATATTAACCTCAAAAGGCCATATCCAAATTTTTAGGACACATTTTCAGCTTTTAGCCTCACACACCATTTCTATATGAAAAAATATTTAAAGATATATTTTAAGTATAGTTTTATATTCAGTTCAAAATTAAACTGAATTGTCCACTTGGTGTCCAGAAAACTGCAGAATTAGTTGCTGGGTGGAGGTATTATTCATATATGTGTATATATGTATAATAATGTATAATATATATATATATATATATATATATATATCAAAATGCTCACTCACCAGATGTCTAAGCTCCTTCAAATCCCGACAAACAGTGTAGAAAACTCCAAGAAGAATATTAATGTAGGCAGCATAAAAATCAGCTGAATACTCTGGAGGATGATCATGGGATAGGATCTTTTGAAGGTTCCCTGTTCATAGGACACAAATTAACTTACAATATTAACATGGTACCCTAGCATTTTATAACACAGGTTTAAAAAAACAAGTATTTTATAACAAAGGTTTAAAAAAACAAATACCCAGGTCTGACAATAATTAATAAATAATAAAACTTACAAATTAGAATTGAAGAGTGCAATTTTGTGAAACAGTAAATATGTTTGTCTTTGTCCCTAGTTCCTGGCAGAGCTTCCAAAATCCTAAGAA
This sequence comes from Graphiurus murinus, assembly GCA_004027655.1. Classification (NCBI taxonomy): domain Eukaryota; kingdom Metazoa; phylum Chordata; class Mammalia; order Rodentia; family Gliridae; genus Graphiurus; species Graphiurus murinus. The sequence continues at coordinate 60,608 of PVLC010007955.1, forward strand.
TTGCCTTTCTTTTTTTTTTTTTTTTTTTTTTAATTGTAATAATTCGTGCTTTGTATATATACATTTTTGTTAGGTACAAATTGATATAGACAAATGCGCACACATTTCTCATCTGACCCTTTCCCCAATTCCCACCCCGCTCCCTCGCCCTCCCTCCCTCTCAAGTTCAGTTCAGTGAGTGATCTTGATATAATTGTGTAAGTACATCATGTGCC